>CM069241.1:11694156-12006656 GCA_035582765.1 Acer negundo | reverse complement strand
AAATTTTGTGTTCGAAACCAGTAGTATTTTTATATATCAATAGCAAATCAAGTCGAGTATAATGCTCAAGCCAGGTTCAGATTACAATTATTTTTTTAAAAAAGTTTTTTTTTTTTTATTATTGTTGTTGTTTTTTTTTTTTAATCAAAATTAGCTTGCCATCATCTAGCTCATTTCTTGGTTTACTTGATATTGCATATCTTGTACATGGTAGAAATTGGGGTTTGTTGTATAAATGTGTATATAAGGTAAGTAAAATTTTTAAACTATTATTAAATTGATGGGATATATTTAACTTAAGTTGTGCTATTAGCATGAAATTATATATGGTTTCACTATAGATGAATTGAAAGAGAATGAAATGGCTAGCCAATTTGGATTCATCAACCCTGCAGAAGTATCAGATATTCAGATGCACTGAAAAATCACTCGTGCATGGTTGCAAAAGGCTTAGAAAATGCATCTCAATCTCGTTATGATTTTATGCCTTACAACCCTAGGTAATGCTCATATATAAATAACATTAATAAAATTGGTTTTGTATGTTTGTCATGATTAATTGATTTTTACAGAGACGATCAATTGAAAAGCTTTGAACTTTCCTGGAAGAACCTACACTTCAAGATATTGTGAAGTTTGTTGATATTTGAAGTTTATATGAAATTGTAATGTAAACATGAGAATTATGTTTAAATGATCCAGTAAAACTTTAGAATTCTAGTTATATTAGAATATGCTTATAATGTAGCTTGAATGTTGATGACATTTAATGAAAATATATTTTGAAAATGTTTTTATAAGTCCATTTTAATACGTTGGATTATAGTCTTATATATATATATATATATAAATAGGGTACGGATATTGACATCCATAAATATGATAAGCACACCCATATTTATAAGTACACTCATATCTAAAATTTAAAATTAAAACATTACTAGAAACATCCATCTTAATACCAATAGTACCCTTATTTAAATGACTGTTTTCATTTTAATACAATTTATTTATAAGCCCTATAAATTATTTACACACCCAATTTTACAAATGCACAACTCCTACACAAATTTTTAAACATAAATTAACAAATTTTCCTCCATCAAAACCGGATAAAGCACCACAAGAACAGAATTTTTTTTTTTTAGAGCAAATTCACCACCCTCCAATTGGGCAACATCTAAAAAAATGTTTCACAAATGTAAATAAACACTACATACCAAAAAAGGGGAACACATATTTAACTTAAAAGTCTTGAAACCCTATCATACATCAGGTTAAGCATCTTATAACCTCTCGCGACGGTAGAATCGTTCCTCGAAACTTAATTTTACATTATGCCTATTGTCACTCAAACCAAAAAAAACTTTATCTACACTATGTAGTTGCACGGAGTTTAATTGACCAATGAATTCGCAATTGGGTGTCAGTAAAGCCCTATGTATACACACTGTATGCTGAGATTTCGTATTAGGTACATGATGGAGAATACTTAGGAATCGCGGTAAATTGGTTGAGGCATCCATTTTAGGTGAAGATTTATTTTTCCAGATGGAGTTCCATCCAGCTCGAAGCTGTCTTTGTAATTGGGCATATGCTGATGAATGTTGTGTTGCAAATGCTAAATGTTAAGGCCGTATTTGATGCTGATATTAAGGTTGTTCTCCAGCCTCCAAAGCCGAAGAAGCAAAAGAAAAAATTGAGGATTTGTTTTGTTTTTTAATCGATTTTTGATTAGTTGATCTTTTGTTCTTCTGCTTCTTAATAAAGTTTAGGGGTTTAAAAAAAAGAAATAGAATTAGGGTTTAATTAGGGTTTTTTTTTTTTTTTTTAATAAAAAGATGTAGTTATAGAAATAGGTGTAATTAATGAGTGTAAATAATATATATATATATATATATATATTTTAATTAAACTAATTTGTCCTCATTGGTAAATTCCTATTGGGATATTTTTATAATTAAAATTTTTATTAAAGTATTGGTGTGTTTAACATTTTTATGGGTGTCAATATCGGATCCCATATAAATATTATCAAAACATTTGACACTACATCTATTGATAATTTTAAATTGTCATGAACTTTTTTGATATGAGCATTCTTGACATTAAATAAAAAACTGTCAACCATAATGACCCTTTACAGATTTTAATTGTCAACAGTTGTAGTGTTTTCTCGTACGCGCAATACCAAAGCCAACGCCTTCATACTTCATAGTTGATGAGCTGGTCCCCAAATTCCACATGGAAACCCAAAGCAAAGACTATGTCACTTAGTCACTTAGTCACTAGACTCTCTTTGAATGCCTTCATACTTCATAGTAGGTGAGCTGGTCCCCAAAATCCACATGGAAACCAAAGCAAAGACTAGGTCACTAGACTCTCTCTTCAAATGCCGTATTACAATGTTGCTCACAACTCTTGCAATTTTATATATTTGACTCTCTACCTATAATTCTATAAATATTCATAATCATTCATACCAATGCCATCTCAAGTTTAAAAACACCAAATACATCTACTAGATACTCTATAAATGACAATTACATGTACATGTAAGATATTTTATATCTTACTCCTTTTTTTTTTTTCTTTTTTTTTTACTCATATTTTTTAACTGTCACGAATTTAAAAATTAAAAGATAATAAATGTCATGTTTACTAACTGGGAATCCTTATAAGAAAAATAGAATTTAATTCTTGATTTGTGATTTCAGTGTTTACTAAAAATTGTTGGAAATCAAATTACATTAAAACACATATAAAATAATATTGTTAGGACCGGAAAAAATTATTATTTTAAAGGGGTTATTATTTATCGATAAATTAATAATTTATTAATTTATCGATAAATTAATATTTATTAATTTAAAAAGAGTTCTCCTATTATGATCGTGTTAAAAATGTAAAAATCACATTAAAATTTTGTCTTGTTTTCACATGATTATATGCAACTCACAAGCAATCATATGAAAACAGCAATCAGTGTACAATAGATTAATACTCGTATTATTATTATTATTATTATTTTTATCAAGATACATCTATGACTTATAAATAATAATAATATAAACAATGGATGAGATCAAACTATAAAATTTGGTGGAACACCTTTAAAATTATCACAGTGACAATGATACAATGATGAAATTACATATTGATTAAGAGATTATTTAAGGGGTAATAAATACATCTACCGATGATGATTGTGATTTAGATGACAATCGTGTTTTAACAACGGTTTTTTAAATAACTACTTGCTACAAAATGAAAAAAAAAAAAAAAATCAAATGTGTATGCATTGCAAAAAATTATGGATGATATTTAGTTCAGTTTAGGTGTAGAGAAAAGACAAATGACTTTAGATGCATTTTTTTGAGATCACCTAAATTTAAAAAAGATAAGCCGTAAGCAAAAAGTTCATTAATATATATATATATATATGAATTTTATGTAATTAACCGATTATTAATTTATATATTCGTTGGGCGTTAAAGGTTTATATATATATATAATTATTATCTTATGCATTTAGCAAGGTTATTATTTTAGTCCAATAGCCCGAGTCAGGACCTAAAGATTTTATTATTTAAACGAGATTATTAATTTATCGAAGATTCATTTATTGAGATTTTATTGTATATAGACCCCCACACAAATCAAGAATTAAGTCAGTGTTGGAAAGGGAACTTGATTCACTCTTCTCATCCAAAGAAATAAGTTTCATTTCCTGTTTTCATTTTCAATGGACCCTTTGATTTTTATTTCCGATTAGTAAACGCACATGTGAAATGTGTGATTGATTAAAATATTTTAGATATATTATAAAAAAATTATTCTTTTTTTAATAGTTCGGGTTATAGTCAAACCACTGAGATTTAATATCCCTAAGAATAAAATCAAATTTACTCACTTTAATCGGTTCTGAGCCTAGGGTTTTTTTAGAACCTATTGTGATTAATTTCTATAAGTACGGTCTTAAAAGAAAGTCCCACTATTTGGGAGACTGTGTGATTTAATGGACAAAGATAATACTCGAATCTCTATCACTAAAGTGACGAGGAAGTTACAAGTTACAATCACCTTTTTAAGAGTGAGATGTGTTACTATATACTACATCAGTATATGTATTATGGTAGTGCACAATAAAAATATTTAAATTGTGATATAATACATTTACCAACAGTAATATATTATAAATTCTAAAAAAAGAAAAGAAAATAGTAATAAATTATATTAAGAACCCAAGCTACAGCTACATATCCAAAATGAAAAAGTAAAAGGGGCATAAATGAAATTACATAAATAAAAGGGACCGAAAAAGAAATAAAAAGCGGAAGGAGTCAAGAAAGTCGAAAAAGCAAGAAACGACCGAGCAAGATCTGTGAGAGAGGAAAGCCCTATATAAACCCATTAGTCTTCTTCATTTCTTCCACACACAAAAAATCAAATCTCACTCGCCTACGACGCCGTTTAAATCATCTCTCTCTTTCTCTCTGTCGAAACAATTACCATGTCGAAGTACGTGGAGTTGATCGACGTCGGAGTTAGAATCGCCGCCAGATTCCACTCTCACTGTCCTCACACGGCGCGCTTGTACTACCACCCTCCGTCCAACCACGAAGACGACCACCTCAGCTTTCAACACTTCGCACAACACGGCGGCAGTGGCGGCCACGCACCGGCTCAAGATCCAACACGGACATCGATGGCTAATTGCTCCGTCAATGCGTTTGATACTAAGGAGCTCATTTTTTATTCTATCGTATGAAAGATTGAAAAACAAAAAGAAAGAAACAGAGAGAAAAATATGATTCGAGAGAAAGATTGAGCGAAGAATGATTTGATTGTATTCAATTTTGACCGATTAATTTTATTCAATTCGTTTTTTTCGAAAATTGATTCATATATGTTTTGATGATTTTGACTTGATCGTAGTTGTTTGATTATAACCTTCATGAATAATGTGTTGGTTGACATTGTCCCACGCGTTTTGAGACGAGCATTATAGAAATCTTTTTATAATTTATAACAACAAAATCTTTTTTAAATATATATTACCAAAAAAATCTATTAATTTAAAAGCCCTTTTTTTTAATTGAATACCAAATACATCATAAAACATTAATTACTTATAATGTGTGTTTTCACTAATAAGGAAATCATGATTTGAAATAATAGTTACTGATTTGCATACAAATTAGTAATTAAATCATGATTTTTTATTTCATTGCTAAAAAGAATTGGGAAATCATAAATGAGTTTGGTTAAGTTTCTGTTAACAGTAATGTTACTAGATAAATTTTAATCTATAGATTTCAATCCAAAGGTGTATAAAAATTAATAATTAAAAAATTAAAATAAAATAAAAATAAAAAGTAATCAATTCTCTCTATTATACAATAATTTTATTGTTAACAGCAAAATAGCAAAACCCATTATAAATATGTGAATCTCAAACAAATCAGTAATTAAATAACGATTTTTAATTACCTTATTAAAAAGATTTACGAAAATCTCATACAAATTAGTAAATAAATTCTGAAAAAATTCCATTCCTATTCACTTACCAATAAAATTTGATTATGGTTAATGTTTTTTTTTTTTTTTTTTTTTTTTTTAATTTATGTTCCGTCCATTTGCTTACGCCACTGGTGCCGGTTGAGAACCGATCTCTTTCTTACTATTACATAAAAAATTCCAACACGTATCCTCTCATAAGTCATAACTCTTGAGTCGTGAGAACTTGGCAAATGTTATGACAAAATTACCATTCCACCAAAGGGCACCTAACATACCTGAATTATCAATTGACAAGTGATACAATAATCCACCATATCTTTACAACCTTCTCCTTTAAAAATCCACCGAGGATAAGGTCTTGATCTCAGGAGATCACAGATATACTCAACCGGTTGTGGAATTCATTTTTCAAAAAATTTGGTTTTGGGGCAGATTTGTAATCTATCAAAATTTTATGGTCAATTCGAAATTTACGTTGCTAAATATATATTTATAAAACGCTTTATGGCATTTTTAATAGATAAGAATTGCGGTGTTTATAACGATAAGAGATTGGTTCGGTGGTAAACCTTTCATACAGGCACTACGAGATTGCGGGTTCAAATTATTCCTTGCTAAAAAAAATCCCGAATTTATATAATAGTGTAATGCTTAAAAAAAATAATAATAAAAAAAGAATTAAAGTGTTTATGTCATTATCGTCAAAAATTGAAAACATGTTAATGTCCAGTAACTTTGTATAATTTCCCTTTTTTTTTTTTTTTTTACCTAACTGGTTGATGTTATTTGGTAGTTTTCTTTTTCTAAAAAAAAATAAAAAAAGCTCTTGGTAGTTTTTTAGTGGGGTAATTTCACTAAAGTCTCCACTTTTTGACGAAATGTCACATATTTAAACGTCTTTACTATATAAACAACTTAAGTCCATTGTTTTTTTTTTTTTTTCAAAATACATCACTTTAATTCATTTCACTAAAATACTAACGTCAACTCTAACTATATATATAAGTACAATTTTACCCTTATCAAAATGTTTATCGAGTTTTAAAAATAAATAATATTATAATGGTTTATAAAAATAAATGAACAACAAAAATTTATTTTCTGAAAAAAAAAAAGAAATTTAAAAAGCAAAAAAAAAAAAAACTAATTGATTATGGAAAATATAAAGTTAAAATAAATAACAAATTGAAAGTATTTTAAAATTTTTTTAAAAAGGTATTTCAAAAAATAAAAAGAAAGTTTTTCTTTTTCAAAAAAGTAAATGGATCTCCACCGTTAGATCTCGATCAATCCAATGGTGGAGATCCATTTACTTTTAAAAAAAAAACTTTCTTTTTTATTTTTTGAAATACTTTTTTTATTTTTTTATTTTTGAAACTACCTTCAATTTATTATTTATTTTTACTTTATATTTTCCATAACCCATTAGTTTTTTTTTTTTTTTCTATTTTTAAAATTATTATATTTTTTGTTTTTTAGGAAATAAATTTTTGGTGTTAATTTATTTTTATAAACCATTTTAATATGATTTATTTTTGAAACTCAATAAATCATTTTGACAAGGGTAAAATTGTGCTTTTATACATATAGTTAGAGTGGACCGTTAGTATTTTGTTTAAATGGATTAAAGTGATGTATTTTGGAAAAATAAAAGACTTAAGTCACTAATATTACTAAGACATTTAAATGGGTGACTTTTCGCCAATAAGTAGGAACTTTAGTGAAATTACTTCATTTTTAAGTTGATGAAAGCTGATGTAGGACACTTTTATTTAGGATTTTTTTTTCTTTTTTTATTAAGTTTCTTGTTCATCAATGTTTATTTCCTTAAGTTTGTTTAGGATTTTCCTTTTAGTTAGGATTTCTTTTTAAGTATTAGGAAATAAATCAAAATTATCTTTCTTGCAAGATTTGATCTTTCTTTTCAGTCAAGTTAGGAATAAGGTTTTTTTTTTTTTTTTTTTTTTTTTTTCTATCTAAGCAAGAGTCAAAGAGTCGAGGATAATTAATATTAATAAAAAATTGTAGTCGTGGATTCGACTAACCTATAGTTTTCGCTTCGTTAAGTGGTATCAAAGCTACAGCGAGACTAGAGGCAACCATTCTTCTGACGAGGATCAAAGAATGAGGGCAGTAGCAAACAAGGTTGTTATTACTGCCATGAATGATATTTGTCCTCAACTAGATGTGATTCTGTTGCTAAGAGCACAAGTCGCAAAAATTCCCTAATGGTTGGAAGTGATGTCGCCTATTGTTATAGGGTAATGGAGCAATGGTGTGAAGGGGCAGATGAGATGACTCATGGCCCGACGCCATTGATTCAAAGTCTTGAACTGATAGTACAAGTTCAAAATCTGCAACCACTACTAGTACTTCCGATGCAAAACCTACAGATAGTCGAAACGGATGACAGGGCCCCTAGACGGACCCAAGGGGACAGAGATTACAAGATCACTGTAGACATGCTAGTATTCAAGGAAACGCAAAATGTCGATGAATTCTTTTCCTAGGTCGATGACATTGGATCTGGTTTTATGGTGATGAACTGTTTAGAAGACAAGAAGTTGAGGCGGTGACAAACAAATTGAAAAGGACTATACAAATTATTCTTGTTCGTGTGGATTTTGTAGATTCTACATCACTTTTATCATTAGAATACCATTCATTAAAGTCTACAATTGACATGATGATTTACCTCAAGTATTACCCACCAAACAAAACATGCAAAACTCTTTTTAAAAAAAACGTGTCATCAAGTTTGGCAAGGTCTTGTTTGGTGGATAATACTTAAGATATATCATCTTGTCAATTACAAGCTTGAATGAATATTCTTCATATGGTAAAAATGATGTAGAATCTACAAAATTCACACGAACAAGAATAATCTATAGAGTTCCCTTCAGTTTGTTCGTCACCACCTTCAACTTTCTAATTTCTGAACAATCCATCACCGTAAAACCGAATCCAATGTCATTGACACAGGAAATGAATTCATCAACGTTCTGTGTTCCCAATATTGGCATATCTACAGTGATCTTGTAATCTTTGTCCCCTTGGGTCTAGATAGGACCCTGGTTCGGTTCGGTTCTAGTTCCTGATCCGGAACTGTCGATTTCGGTTCTAGGGGTGCGTTTGGCATAAATATGGAACAGGACAAGATGGGACGGGACAGGACGGGACGGAACAGTTGTTCCATATTATGTTTGGAATGTCTGGAACAGAACTGTTAACTGTACTATTATGCGTTTGGTATAAATGAGATAGGACGGGACTAAAGGTTCAAATGACCAGAGTACCCTTCATATTTATATATAATATATTAAAAATTATTATATATACAATAATATATATAATTATATTTTATCATATATATATCATTGGATATGAAATAATTTTTAAAATATTGCATGTAATAATAAAATATAATATATATATATATATGATCTTATATATATTATTGTATATGTAATAATTTTTAATAAATTATATATTATTATATATAATAATAACATATATTATATATTATCTATAATATTATATATATTATAATAATATGTATTATTAATGTATATTGTTATATATAATATATAATAATATTATTATATATATTATTATTAATAATATTATATATATTATTAAAATATATATATATATATATATATATATATAATATTAAACAAGTTTGTGATTTTCGAAAGATTTAAGGGTAAAATGGTCTTTTTGAGACTTGTCCCATGCATGAGACAAGTCTGGCCTATGGTCTTGGGTGGTACAGAATGTTGTGATTTTTGTCCCACCTTATCCTATTTTATCCCATGCTAAAGTTGCTCCAAACATGGGATAGTTCTGTCCCATCCCGCGTACCAAACGCACCATAGGTTAACAAGAACAAGACCAAACCGAAACCTCCTAGAGGAAGGCTCCAGTTCTGGTTCACCTGGTTCCGATTCCGGTTCACCCGATTACGAAGGTTCTATTCCTTTAAACAAAAAAACAAAAAAACAAAAAAACAAAAAATACACTAGTCACCTACACCTACTCACCCAAGTGACCCAACCCCAAATTACCTTCATCAGAAATTCAGATTATCAGTCCCTCGTTTGATATCGTTTTCCGAGTGACTAGCACAACAGATACATATTTAACAGAACAATTCAAACACACTAAAGTACAATAACATAATACAGCCAGGTTACAATATTATGGTGTGATGAACATGAATTGTAAAAATCCGGAAAATGTATGCTAAGCTCCAGGTAAGAAACCTGAATTCGACCACGAAAAATCATTGGTCAATGATAGCAGCTACCATTGTGTGTATACAAACAGCCTGCATAAAAGATTCAACTTCTATAATTTCATCTGAGCAAATCCTCCCTTAAGTGAACCATAAAGAGCCTGTGATCTTCTGAAACTGAAAATATCATCTATATGAACAGAGGATGGTTGAGCTGATTCATTGTTATCGGATTTATGTAGGCTCCCGTAAACTCGAATACTAAGTGTCTTCTTCCGGGGTGCGTCAACTTTAATATACTCATCGAAGAAATCAATCAGATCTTGCTGTTTAAGCTGCCTTAATGCTGCAACCTGTTTCAACATTGATGTGAAAATCAACAATTTCATGAAATCAGAATTCCCTTGCTACAGATTGTGAAGAAAATTTGTTTGCTCATATTTCTTTGAAATATCTGTTTAGTAAGAAAGAGTTCATAGAGCGTAGAGAATGTGTATCCCATGTTCATCAGTTCATTTTCCCAAGAAAAACAGATACAAACATACTTGGATAGTAATAATCTAGAACATGGAAAAATATGAGATTGATTTTCATACCTCAGCTTCTTGTCGATCAAACTTGAGGGCCCCATCTGAAATCTCTTGCCAGAAGAATCGAGATTCTTCCCTTAAATTCTTGTGCTTCTCAAGCTTCATATCAATCAATGCGTTCACATTGCTCTGTGTCACAAGTGTTACTAATCATCATCACACAAAATAATTACCGCAAATGAAACAAAATGCTGAGCTAATTATTGAAATGGATCAGATGATTGCTACACTAAGCAGGCAGTCAGAAAACTTAGCTTGTTCACAGCTTCAAGTTTAATATTTTGTTATAATTGGCCTAACATGAATAGTACTATTGAATCTCAGCGTATGTTCATAATACATATTAGTGCAAATTGTCAATTTTAACCAAAAAGGTTTATAGAAATTTGTTTTAACCATATCTATAAATTTGATTGTCACTAACCAAATGTGAAAATTTCTTTTCACCCCATATCCAGAAATTACCAAAATATCCCTGCAACATATTTTACACCTCTCTCTCTCTCTCTCTCTCTCCAAACTTCTCTCTTCTCTCACTAATTTCTCGGTCAATACTATTTTCTCTCTCTTCTCTTTTCGTTCATTTACTTTGAAACATCATATATATATATATATATATCATGGGTTTTGGTTGTTTTTTGCATTATTGAATTATTTGAGAAAATCAAACATGGAAAATTGAATTTCGTCAAATTCTAGAAAGTTTCATGTCATATATACTGCGTGAAATCATATTGCATTCATTATGCGAAATCATATTTTTTTTCTCTATACAACTTGAAATCATTGATTCTTTATATGGAATCATTTTTGCTGTACAACATGAAATCATATTTGGGTCACTTAAATGAGGGGTATTTGAGTCATTTCATATATCATTTGGTTAAAAATAAATACATTTATGCATGTGGCTAAAACAATTTTCACTATTTCTAGAGGGTGGGTTTATTAATAAAATTTATCTTATATACTATCCCAATCTATTTTATGGCATAGGGCGCAAGCACTTTCCCTATTTAAACTGTCAGTGTTATGCAGCTGATTGTTGCATTCCCACCGGTTGAAATTTAAACAATGACACCGAAGAAAAAAAAAACACTAAAAACTCTAAGATATCCATCCACCTAGCGATTAACAAACACTCGTTTTTCCAATGTGGTTAAAGAAACAGTGTCATCAATGAAAACACAAAGGAAGAATAACTTATCTAGAATAGAAATGTTCATCTCACCTGGAATTGGTCACTGGTCATCTCATAAAGTTTACTCTCAAACATCTTGAGGAAGAATTGAACTCTTGTATCAATATGTTGTGGACCCTGTAATAATAAGCAGAGAAATTTAGGCAACGTGGTAATAATGCATATGCAAAGAAGAAAACTATGATGTGTACCTTCACCGAGGATTGGATGATGACTTGCACTCCACGGATTCCAGAATCATTCCTGTGTTAAAGGAGATAACCGATTTAGAGTTAGATAGGAAACATCACAATCGGGATGTAAAACAAGCCACCACAGGTTTTTATGTACCTCCGTGTGAGCACAGTAATGTAACCAAGTTGCTCAACAGATCTAAGCTGGTGGAAGGCTGGCTGCTTGGCTACAAGAGCAAAAAGCTGAAGTTTCACATTCATCACAAAATCATCCCGATGAACCTAACCACTCCAACATCACTAATATCAGAACTGCAACAAACCTCTAGCAGAGACCAATCATCAAATCAAATCAAATAAAATAATGAGGAAAAGGTTTGTTGATATCTAAAGTTATATCTAAGCTTAATCATACCAAGAAATGCAGGTGCATCAAAGCTATCAAATTTAGGTCATGGAGTTATTTTTTTGGTGAACCTAGGACAATACGAGGTTCACGAACAGAAAGATTCTTAAGAGATTTAATAAGTACTACGTAACTGAGAAATGAGTGAGAGAAGAGAGAATTGGAGAAATACTAAATGCTACAAGAACTTGGTGCTTTGACATTAGCAGGAACCAAGGCAACCCCAAGAAATCAGTCCATTCCTTTTTCATAAACTGTTTGTACCTGAATATAATGAACTAGAGCAGAATTCTCATCGCTTGGATTCAAGCCTTCCTTGGAGTAAACGTAGTTCATGCCCCTATCAAGTTTAACAACTCTATTTGTCAAATGCTGGGATGGGAACAATGGTTGGCATATGGGATTCGAACCCTTAAAGAAAACATCTTCAATGTGCTGGATCATCGACCCTGCTTCATTACATTCAATGTTTCCTGAACATCAAAATAAAGTAATAAAAAGATAATTAGAAACAAGAAGAAAATTAGTCAAATCCCAAAACAATTAATAAATATAAATGAAACACAAGAACCTGCTATAAAACACTCTAAGAAGGCCCTAGAAAGCATCATGGGAGTAAATTTAGCAAGATCTTCCACTTCAATATGAGGAAGAACCTCAAGTTGTTCCATCCAGGGCCATGTGTGATCTTGTAGTATTAATGAGCAGTAGTACATAGCCTGCTGATAGGGCTGTTGAAACTTAAAATTTTGATATTCCTTTGTCACCATTTCCTAATGAAAAAAAAAAGCAGGGAATTATAAATAGATTCATCCACACATTTACTGCCCTGATTGACAATAAAAGCTAAGAAGACTTTGAAACAACAAAAATTAGTTATAAAATAAAGAAGACGAGGCATGTTTTGAAAATAAATAATGGTCAAAACCATACAGGTTAAATATTTTAGGAAATAACAGCCCCATTAGTCCATTACCTTAATCACGGAGAACCTGTCGGGTTTTACTTTGAAATTTGCAATTTTCTCAACTACAGTTTCCAGTAAGATCCTCAATTTGTGATTATAGCCAACCAGAGTCACCTGAAGAAGCAAAAACCATTTAAAATATGCAACATTGATGAATCCTGGGGAGCAAAGAAAATATTCATTTTTTCATGGATTATCTTAAGCATAGAAATGTTGACAATCAGAATAAAAAACATAGAGAATACCATTAAACAAGTGACTACGTAGTCAAATGCAAAGAAAACAAAAACAAAAAATGAAAAAGCAAAGAACAAAGACAAATTTTTACTCAATTTGTAACTCCCTAAAGATTAAAGCACACAGCCAAACTGACACTGCTTTTATCATAAATTTATTCAAAAAAATAAATAAAGTTTTTACAAATTATAACATGATAGGCATCCATCGAATTAAAAGATCCAAACATTTCAGCAAAACTTCATATCAACACTGAACTAAAAATGTTCAATGAAGCTTTAAATAGTTATGTAGAAAGAAATAATGAGGTGTTTAAATCTTAACAAATGAATATGGCAACAAAGAAGCAAAAAACAGAAAAGAAAATTTGATTCCTAAAATAGGGCCAAGCGCATTATCATTGGTATTGGTTCCTTTTATTTTATTAAGTTTTTTCAACATGAAAATTTTCCACTTAATTTTATATATTTCCCAATAGCATTGACTGAAGAAAATGATATTTATTATTTTGTTTTGGCAAAAAGCTGTGTCAAGTTTGAAAGCTATCCCCAGCAAGTGGCTAAAATGATAGGTTGCCATGACATAAACTACTATTAATACAGTAGCAATCTACAGTGACATGATTTTTGTGAAATTAGTCAATTACAACTACAAAAAAGGGAGAAATTCAAAAATATCCCTCGAAAACATGAAAATAATATATGTAATGACCCATATACCCATAGAGTGAAAAAAATTGGTTTCTAGAGAGAGAGACAGCTTTTAGAGAGAAAAATGCTGATTTCTCCCCCCATTTGATGCTTTTCAAGTTATTTGATGATATTTGCATGTTTAGGGTATAGAAAAGTTGTATTTGGTTGTGATTTTCACATAGATCACTACATGAAATAATCAAGAGTTGCTACAATAAAGCATTGCCACGTGAAACCATCATTCATGTACTACATGAAATCATTAGTCATGAACTACGTGAAATCATTAGTCATGTACTACGTGAAATCATCGCTTATTGGTTTTGTCATTTGTATGTGATATTATGGGCCCAAATCCGACATCGTTTGCCTTTTCCATAGAAGAAGATTACATGTAGCAATGCCTAATGATTTCACCAGGTGATCTATGTGAAACATTCTGGAAAATGATGAACTTCGATGTTAGGTGCTTCATTTTTCTCAAAAACTTAAATCAAGTAAAAAACACTCAATACCCATGAAATATATGAAATTTCAAAGTAGATGAAGGGATTCAGTAAGAGTATTACACACTTACCTACACCAATGTTGTTAAGATACAAAAGTTTTTTCCAAAAAACCTCCAACAACCTTCAGGCTTCAACTATTTTTCTCATGCATCTGTTTTTGTTGATGTTTTTTGTCCCTAAGTAAGAACTTTACTTTTGGTTTTGCAAGAATATGGGTAATAGTGACTGAGAAATGAGTGAGAGAAGAGAGAATTGGAGAGCAAAAAGAGAGGAAGATGATGTAAAAATGTGTGGAGAGGTATTTTCAGTCATTTGTTGACTATGGGGTGAAATGAAATTTTGCAATGTGGTTACAAACAATAAAACTTATCTATGTTGTTAAAGCATCCATATGAAATAGGTGGATACAAGTGTCACATCCTTAAGTGTCCAATGCACCAAATTTTCAATTGAAGTGTTAGCAAATCATAGTTTTACATTTTTTTTAACTGACATGTCCTTTTCTATTCCAGAACAGGGCTTATACTTCCCCCAGGAGGCTTAAGCGACTTCTTTTAGTCCACATGTTAAGACTGTATTACACAAACTACCTACCCATGTAATAACACAAAACAATCTTCAAAGCACCATGGAATGATTCTACGTCCATGTTGTTAAAGTCAACTATCAATCAGCTGTCAATTAGCTAAATTGATTGAGTTGTCACTCGCACTTTGCTCTAGATTGATTCAATAGCATTAGATTGATTGAAAATTGATTGTAGATTGATTCCATTTCCTTTCTCTACTCTAGGTCTAGTCTATATATACTTGTACTATAGATTGAATAAAGACACAAGTCAATTTTCTCTTTCCCCTATCTCTTTAGTGTTATCACAAGTAATTCATGTTCATTTTGGATGAAGTGTAAAATCTTAGAATACATGACAATTTCACTTCAAAATTTCCTCACCTAATGTCTATTCCAATACAACTGAGATTTTGAAAAACTGTTGCAAGGTCAAGTAAATGAGAATTTTTTAGGAAATGTACTGCTTTTTACAAATATCTATATCATAAAAATGCAAATCAACATCAGATAGAATTCACAAATGAAAGAAAATAGTAAATTATTACCTGAAAACCACTATCTGTGTTGTGAATGCCATAATAAAGACCAGCAACCTGAGCATAGTAAGCTGAAACATGCAAGATATATCACATCAGTCAAGCATTAATTTAACTCAAAGTCACTAACAGTGTTGAAGAATAATATGTGATTTGATTTGATTTGATGTGATGTGATTTGATTTGATATGATTGGATTTTCTTTATAGTTGACTTAATCTTTGTAATTATGTTTATAATTAGGAGATGATTTGTTAGAATAATTATAGGCCTAGAATATATATTTTTTCCTTTCTTATTTCCTTGTAAACATTATAAACTGGCTGTAATTTTACTCAGAAAATACAAGCATAATTTCAGAAACCATTTTTCATATTCTATTTTTTCTACACAGTGGAATTATCGACAGAAGCTCAAGTTGGAAAAACATCATCAAATTGCATGTTTATGGACTAAAACGTTATAAAAATCAGGTGCTGCTCTGTTAACTCAAGCAAATCTAAATCCGTGAGGTAAGGTAAACATGTCATTTTGTAAAAATTTGCTCTGCTAAATGGAAACTATGGTTAAAATAAAAAAACCCAACTTCCTTTCATTCATCGAACATAACTTCGACATTCTAGCACATTAACTGGACATCTTACCATATTCATTCAAGTAGTCCATTAACAATCGTGTAAAAATATCAGCCAGAACTTCAGCTTCAGGGGAGTCATTAGCATGGGGACAGTTGAAATTTATCTTAACATAAGCCTTGGGAGTGGAGAACATTGTGTCAGGTTTGTACCATAACGTTGAATAGGGTGACTTTCTTAATAAAACTGGAAATTTGGCCTGTTAAAAAGGTCACCAAATCAGAACATTTACTTCACAGAAAAATATGATAACAGTAAATTATACAAAAGAACAAATTCATCAAACCTTCTCATGTACATCCTTAAGTGACAAGTCAGTTGGAATGAAGATATTAGAAACTGGTAGATGTAGATTTTCACTAGGGGCAGACAGTATCCATTCCTGCATCAAATAAAGATTCTTATAAGAACATCAATTTGTTCCCTTTCAAGATGATTTAATTACCAGAATTCAACACAATGCTTCAATAAAATTTAAAATATATATATATATATTTTAAAAAGCATACAAGTCCTACTAACACCACCGTTGCACATGTAACCTAATTCCTTCTCTTTTACCATTTCCACTTGGAAAATATGCTCATGCCCAGATGGGATACCTGGCAACCTCATCATCCACCTCATTCTTGTGGACAGAGAAAATGCCATTTTAGATACTGCAAATAAAATTAACTATATCACAATAAACAACAAACCTGAATTATGGAGTCCTTGATTTTTTCAACAGAATATGCAGTACCATACCATGGCTCAACCATCTCAGTGTGCCCTTCAAATTTCTTTGATTCCCAAAAGATTCTGACAAACAGAGGGCTTATTAGAAAACTTACTATCTGTAATTGCAATAAATAATAAGAAGCAATCATGTTCTGAAGCATTAGTATCAAGAGAGCTGAAAGTTGCAAGTTATTAATACTGAATGTAAATATCAAATTTTATGATGATTTTTGTTTTCCATTGAAAAAAGTATTTATCAACGCGAACAAGCTGTCAATAGAGATAAGTAAATCATGTGAGAAACTAGAAAAGCAAGGGACTACACAAAACTTAGTCAAGACTAATTTCTAATCTATCCACCAAACCATAAGGAAAAGAGAGAGAAGAAAATG
Organism: Acer negundo; assembly: GCA_035582765.1. Taxonomy (NCBI): domain Eukaryota; kingdom Viridiplantae; phylum Streptophyta; class Magnoliopsida; order Sapindales; family Sapindaceae; genus Acer; species Acer negundo. The sequence continues at coordinate 11,989,268 of CM069241.1, read as the reverse complement.
TTCCTATAGATTGCAAGATATACCCAAAACTCCAGCAATTAACAAACTCATCTCTACTATCTTAAAGAATTATTTCATTTCTTTTTAGCCAAGTTACCAAAATCCTATACTGATAATCTAAATCTCATGTGAAACTAAAGTATTCACCTTTTCTTCCTCTTTCTCCAAAGAAGGAAGCAATTAATGACTTAAGGAGCTGCAATATATAAGGCAAGCAGATAAGAATTCAAACGGACAGAAAGTTGTTTTAAGCCAGAGTATAGATTATATGTGTGTGTGTGTGTGTTAAAATTAGCTTAGGAAACTATGGTTGTCATTAGCTGTAGATTGATTGGGCATTGATTGTATATTGATTATATGATTCTATTACCTAATTGTACTCTAGGTCTAATACTACATAAACTTGTACTATTGTTTGAATAATACACAACACCATTTCTTCCCTCTCATCCCATTCATCTTCTTTGGTCTTTATGCTTTCTGGTAACATATATATATTACAAACAAAAATTTTATTGACAAAGAAGCAACTTATTCCATTAGCAGACCAATGGCTATTGCATAAACAATCTACCATCCTTGATTTGGAAGGTTAAAGTGGCCCCCAAAATTCAATTTTTTGCTTGGGCTGCAGCAATTGGGAAGATTAATACCAGAGAGGTCATTCAAAGGAGATTTCCAAATATGTGCCTCTAACCATCTTTTTGCAATATTTGTAGACAAATCTAGGAAAGCATAAACTATGTTTTTTCTCCATTGGCTTTTAATCTTTGGAGAAAATTATTAAGAGAAACTATGATTTCAGAATTGCTCCAGCTCCTTGCAATCAAGCTTTTTATGAAGCATTTGTGTGCTTTCGCTAGGTATGGGTCTATTTCCAGATACCTAGCTATAGATGAATAAGTATGCATGTATCATGATCTTTACTATTTATCTACAAAATCATGTGAATTGAGTGTCCATGCTTAAATGTTTTACAAATTATATAAATTCAAACATTCTCTACGTAGTTACAAACTTACCGGAGTTTGTTAGGAGAAAGCTGATCCAAAACCATTTGAATAGTGCCTGGACTGAAATTGGAAGGCAAGGATGATCCCACTAGCCAATCTTTTGGGGGATATTTCTGAAAAATAATTTCAACAGGTCATTTTCAAACAAACTAATAGTAATTGATGGTTCATCCCCAATCAACCCAAAAAAACTGTGACAGAAAGATACTAATTAGCCACAATAAAAGAGCTACTATTCAAAACGATATACAAAGACCAATAATAAATCACAAATACAAAGTTCAGTTTTTTTTTTCTTCTTTTGTTTGGAAAAAAAAAAAAATGTAACATCCAACCATATTCACTAAATCTTGCTTATATAAATAAAACATATTAACAGAAGCCTAGGGTGGTCTTGTAGGGCACAGAATGAGAGAAAAAGAAACTATTAAATCTTAATAATATGATATAATCAATGATTGAACCGAAGAATATTTATAATCATTTTGGGTCAATTTACTTGGGTATAATAGTTATGACAATGAAACCAGTACGATAACCTTATTTTTCTACTAATCAAGCATGAAATAAAGACAGTTCTTGCATTTCAAGTTATCATTGTTCATAATTTGTAGTGTCATTTGTTATTGAAGATAATCCTGTCCTCCAACTATTTATGCATGATATACTTTATATTTAAACGAATCTAAGACAAAAATTTATGAAAATGAAAATTGCTATGAACAAATCCTACAAGAGACAATTTTTAAAATATAAGAAAATAAAATAAATTAGAAAACCCAGTTTAAATACCTGCATATTACAAGCAGCATGAACCACATAACTAATTGGGGGAGTTTTATCCTGATAATGAAATGTTGTCTCACAGACAGCTGAAAGCTTCACAAAATAAATAAAATGTCAGAATGTTGAATAAAACAGGAAGGAAACTTTCACCAGCAAATATTCTACATGAATATCAACATATTATTGACAAAGAAATATGCCAAGCACTCTTCATGCCGAAGTACAACATCGAAATTATTAGATATAATACTAATACAAGAAGACATGATGACACGTGATGAATAAGTCAACATAACATCTTCAAAATAATTTTGACCCATACTGCCAGACACTAAAGAGAAGCTCAGAGCCACTTTATCTTTCATTCAATTGCAGACTTAATCAACCTAAGAATCACATAAAAAGACAATGAATGAGTAATAAATCAAGTACATTGTTCCGACTTATCCTACCTAGCTGAGCTAATACAAAAAATTGTTGGCTGCTCAAACCTCTAGACATCAACATAACTAATGTATACATAATGCACGTGCGTATATAAAATACATACAGACAAATTCTTGATTTTGTGAATTCTGTCACAGGATCTCTCAAATATCAATTCTCTAAGCATACATTTTTTTCTACTTTCACTAACATCTTAAAATTTTCATAGAGATTACTATAACATTATAGCTGTTCCAACATTTCATCTTTTACCACATATAACACTATATCGGCCAATAACAATCATGAGTCATGAGTCATGAGTATGGTCTAAATGAGCTCTTGCATAGCACCCATTAACTTGCACCAAATTATATATAATATCTCACGGGTAGAAAATGTATGCATAAAATAGAATTAATGCAATTTTATTTATTTTTATTTTTTTCAGTACAAAATGCATTAACAAAGAAGCAAAAAATAAAAAATAAAAACAGCAAAAAGGACTCATGACAATATATATTAAGAATTTTAAGATGAAAAAATTAACTCATTCTAAAGTGAAGAGATGATTCTTATTAAAGTAAGATGAAATCAATGACAAATCAACCATCAATACAACCAAGCTTTCTTAGAGGTGTCCTACTACATGGATAGATGACCGCATATGCTAGAACGAAAAAGGAAGATGGAAACCTTGATCATGCATCCAAAATTGATAACAAGGATCAGTAATTTAAACATGTATGATGAACAGACATACCTCATCAAAAATCCACTTGCAAGCACCAGATTGCTGTAAGAGGTTTATGTATTTAAAAAGCAATCCCACAATATCTTGCATGTGCTCTACAATTCAATCAAGGGAAAGCAATAATCAAAAAATCTACAAGTTCCAAAAAATATACAAGTTCATGTTTCTTGCACCTCTTTCATATAAGATAAGCCAATTGATTAGAACATATCATATTCACTTAAATGCAGAATAAAAGAAGTGTAGACAGCATACCATGACCAGCATCAGTAAGATCAATTCCAACTTCAAAAAAAGAAAACTCCAAAGTCGATTCCCCTTCACCAGCAGACAATCCCGTAGCCCATCCTGTAGAAATTTTATGTAACAACAATTATCGGCCTTTCAAAGATGAAAAGTTTAGTTTAGATACCAAGATTGCTAAGCTAGTCAGCTAGTGTACATGAAATCCTACAACTTCTATGCATACGTGGAAAAAAAAAAACAAAACAAATGTATCATCCTCAGCTTCCATGTCTTTATATCAGAAATCAATCCCAGCCTAAGGCAAGTCAGACAATTGTCATCATGTTACTGTCCGAATTTATATACATGATTTGTCTTTTCCAATCCTCATCAAGGAAATTAGAGACCTAGCTGGCCCCCTCATCATACAGTCCAGCACATTATGTTTCTACTTTTCTACTCAACAACATGCACATCTAGCCAACAATTATTTTATTAATGAATTTTTCATAGCTGCCCACATTAGCTCAATTATAATCACAGGCATCGAATTTTGCCACTTCAGCTTGTAATACAAGTCCAGAAGAGACAATCTACTTTAATCATTGAATTCTGAGCCAACAATATAATTATATAAATGAATTCTCCTCGGCTCTATATTCTTAAAATAATCATTGTTAAAGCCCTAAAAAGGTCACCTTAAAATACTGCTTCTTAGTTTTTTTTTATAGAGAATTATAGTAAAAAAGCATCACCTGTTTCACTTTAATCCAAAAAAATAAATGAACTAGATTAAGTAAATAAAGATAACAAACGCTAAAGAAATACAAGAGAACTGTAAATATGTCCTTGGAAAATAAACTAAATTATCACCGGTCAAAAAGCTAAGAAATGATGATTGGAGAGTACTTCAGATCCATATGCATGGTAAACCACTTTCATCAAGCGATGATCATAAAATAATACAAGAGGAGATTCCGGACCTCAAGAGCCATATATTATGCACTGACGTTGCAAATTGCCTCCAACATCCACACAACAATTTGAAAGAATTGGCTTTGAAGAGTCATGGATAACCAAAATAATAAGAAATAAACAGTAAGACAAAACTAAGCAAACTTTAACCCACAAACTAATTGCAGGGGAACGGTAGAAAAAGGAAATATAAGGAAAACAATTTTTCATTTTTCCTTTTTTTAAAAACAAAAAACAAAAATCCTTGTCTCTAAACAGTCGGATATGGTATCAATCTTTCAAACAAAGGAATAAATACAATTCATTTCAATCTCTTGAAAGGAAGCATCTCAAGCCTCAAGCTACAATAACATGCAATGAAAATCTGCCGCTAAATAGATTAAAGCATAAAAAGAAATGCAAAACCTACCCAATGTTTTCAAGACGTAAAACAATGATCCTTCTCCTTCATGCCCAATAAGATGGCTGAGATACCTGCATGGTGCTTCCTTATAATGATGAATGCTTGGCGTTATAGGCCACGCAATTCTTAGTTTATGACCTTCTTGTATAGGAACAGCTCTGACAAGTATCTGAAGCAAACATAAGAATAAGGAAAACATAAGATAATCTCTTAAACAGAATATAACCTATTACCACAAATATATCTTCCTCCAATATGCCTTGACAAGGTATATATATTGCACCTATACGCATACCTGTAAATGTTCTGATGTGCAAGGCTGACCCGGAAAGTGGAAAGAGCTTCTATTGGTGTTTCGGATTCCTTGGAATTTACCCTCCACTATGGTTTGAATTTTATCCAGGCTCTCTAAAAACATCCATAAGAGATGAATTGACTACTTCATGTTTCAAAATAGCTTAATCAAGGCCAGTAGCAGGCAAGATTAGTTACTAACCTTTTGTATACACAACGAGATGCATGAGGTTGGCAGAGTAATTTTCATCATAGAAATTAAGAAGCTCATGCCTTGTGTCTTGTCCTCTAGCTTTTGGTCGAACTGCCAGGGTATCCAAGTTCCCTTCGCAAAACATTAAATAACAACATCAGTACTTCTTACAAAAATGGTCTGAGAAAATAATGCAAAAAATATGAAGATAACTGATCTAAGAAACACATAAAAAATACCATATAAATGTTACATGACCACTAGGAAATATTTATTTTAGCTCCTGAAAGAAAAACTAAAATCATAATTATGGGTTATGTAATCTTTTTCTAGATGATTATTTTCTTTAAACTACTAAAATGTAGAAATGATAAATAACACAAAAAGTAGTGAATGGATTACAAGAAATGCAAACAGGAGATATAGACATAACAATTAATATTAGTCATATGCTAGCTCTTTAAGAAGGTAACTTGTAATGAATAATACTAGATAACCTTTTGAAGAATTCATATTTACCAAACAAACTTTTGGTTTTACTACTCTAGTAATGTACATTAATTGATTGGGTATATTAACTATTTCATTAGAAAACTCTTTAAAGTAGATTTATAACATAATATATTGATGGGAGAGTTATTGAACTATGGAGTAATCTGAAATTTCAAATGCATTTTGTGCAAAGTTTAATCATCAACTTGATAAAATGTGCAGAATGTAAATTTTGGTATTTTTACACCTGGTGAGCTCTGCTAAATAAATATTGAGCAAGATACAAACATAAAAGGATGAAGAAGGGAAAGGATATGGGAGGATGAAGAGATGATCAGTTTATTTTGTATGCAAAGACAACAATGGAGCACTTGGAGGCTTGGAGCCATCAAAATTAATCCTTCCAAAGCTGGATGAAAAAATGGAAGATATAAAGCAAGTTTTGAGGGATGACTTTGGTTTACAAATTTATCTTTTTACCAATCCAGAATATTTGGAGATGCATATGCAAAAGCCAGCTCGCTAACACACTTAAAAATAGAGCACATATTCTTTAGCCAAAAAATGAGAAACAAATAAAGTGCTCACCTGTGCTGAATTTGTGGTATGGATGACCTTCCAAACTTAGATGTTTCCAAAGCTATAAGAAATTCACACACACAAAAGCAGTAAGAATTGATTTCTCATAAAAACACTACTAGTCCAGGTACCAAATGGTAAAGAATGTAAACTTAGAACAATAATGATGATAATTTTAACAAAAATAACACGAAGAAATGAGCTTACTTTACTAAAAACTCTAACCATCAAACTAAAGACCTAGGATTTAATCCTGCCTTCACCTGGGAAAGGGGTTTAAAATTTATGACGCAGGCCGCACATGGTTCAAAAAAGCAACCTCAAATTAGAAACTTCGAGAAATATGGTCTGAATTTAATGTGGGGCCTATTTATAACTTCTGACACACTGCAATCATTGCCATTCAGATTTATTTTCATGTTTCCTTACAATAATTTGGCGTTACTTCCGTTTTGATATCCAAAAAAGTTAAGGTGTTAGTGCGCAGCAAGCACTCCCACTACCATTCCCAACGACTTACAGTAACCACAAATCACCTGAAATCTAAAATATTGAGATAGTGTAAGGGTTTCTCCCTTAAATTTTATTAAAATTCTTATGTGCTATATGCATCAAATCAAGAGGTTTCAACACTCAAATGTCCATAAAGTCCATATTAATTTTCAATAAGAATTAAAACCAAGAATATCACTGCCAGGCTTCATAAGCTAAATTTGAGAGCACTCCTGCAATTACCATTTTTTTACTATTCCTAAAAATAAATTTATAATTATGGTCTCTCACAAACATGAAATAAGGAAGTTTCTGTTTTTGATCAACAACAGGAGTGAAAAACATACTCTCACAAGTCACAACTCCATATATCAAATTCGGCGCATTAATTTAAAATTGAACTAAAACCCAATAAATAGATTTTGAAAAAAAATTCCTGTTCTGCATCTCATAAGAGTATAAGACAGATGCAAACACACCATAATGAACTTCAAATCAATATATCTATTATCTTGTGAATACTCAAAGGCCAAATATAAGCCAGTGAAAGTAATTGATACCTGGTGCATTCTCCAACCATCGGACAATAAGTTTTTCTGGTTCTCTAAATAAGAAGAGAGGAAGGGGTAGATGGAGAGAGTGAGGAAATGAGAGATGATCAATAGTGAGTCCAAAAATACAGAAACCAAGCCACTAGATAGATCTAAAAGAACAGCTAACCAGAATCAACCGCTTTAATTTCTCTCATTGTAGCATCAGCCGACATCAATGGCTTAATAAAGAACTGCGCGAATCTGGTATCAAATCACGGGAAGAAAACATAACTCATTAACTTTACAAGAATATTGACAAATATAACATTCAGTAAAATGGAAAGTAGTAAGTACCTGTCCAGAGCCTCTTCAAAACAGTCAGTGTTGACATCAAAGTGATAATTTGTATGCTCAGTAGATGTAAAAGCATTTGTACTTCCTCCATGCTGTGCAACAGAAAGATAAACCACAAGGCAAACAGATATCAACACTACTTGTCCACTACTCATCCAGGTTACAGGGATCAATATAGAAAAATATTAGGAATAATCTGCTTAACATCATTCCACAATTCCACTCTCCCAAACATTATTCAATCCGCTTTTTCTTAATACCCAAAATATTGCTAAGATAAAACTCCTTTAAAAAGAATAAAGAGTGCAGTTTCCAGAAACGTTAAGGACACACATTAGAACAAAATATAACTAAATCATTAGTCCATCTGCTACAAATATAATTCAGGTCAACAAAAATTGGACACCAGCACCAAGGGTTAAGTAGAGACTAAAAGGTAGTTCTTTTTCCTTATAATCCATACTCCAGTGCACAATAGTCATCCAAAAACCCGGAATCTGCTTTCTAAATATATATACATTATGAACTCAAAAAAAAAATGTCAGACTTCATTGATCTTTCCTCACAAGTTACTCCTCAACCTAACCTTCAATCATCCTTCTACATAAAAAATTCAAAATACAAGAACACCATGCAATGCCTCCACTGGAAAACATGAATAAAAGTAGGGCATAATCTCAACAGGTCACAGCATGTGCTTCAGCAACACAAAGTTAAATTTGTCACAATTGTTTCTGCTTTAATAGCATATTAGCATCCAAATCTCACTTCAATCTAGGAAAGCATTACCGACACGGAAAGGAAAAAAAAAAGAACTTAATATATCACAATTCAAGTCGCCTATTTTTTATACCAATAAAAAATTCTCCATCCATATAAGTCCAAAGCATAACTTAGAACAGTAACAATGCATTTGACCTTAAAATATGTGTCCAGCGGCCTTACCAAACATAGTAAAATTTATCACTTCCAAATCATAGACCACCAAAGTAGAGGGCAAATCACTTCTTTATCATATGATTCATATCTAAAACATATTTGGGAGTTGGGGAGGGAGACATGAACACCCACAATCTCATTGATGTGGTTGTGAGGGGATTACCACTAAACCACATCAACTTCTGCCGGTTCTTTATCATGTCATAAACTACATGGGTTCAATTCCAACTTTGTCTACATCAATTGTTGAATCACAAAGAGTCAGCTCCATAGAATAAAAGAACAAAAACAGATCGACCAATTCAATCTACAATGGAAAATTCCATTGCAATAAAATTTGTATAAGCATACCTTTTCTGCTACCCAGTTTACAAGACACAAGGTTGACATAGGGTTTCCACTAACATCGATTAAGGTTCAAATCAAAACAGAGAATAAACTGTTAAAAGTCCCAACTGATCAGCCCTACGAATCAAGCAAAGGATTTCCTTCATGATTTTGTTCTCACAGATGCCTCGTTGACTTACAAGTTGACTAATCTCCTCTAAAGAAAATTTGTTTCTGACTCTCCAACTTCCATAGCTTCTACTTAGTTTTTAATTAGTAACAAAAAGAAAAATAATAATAATAAACAAGAAATCTGACAAACATCCACAACACATAAATAATCATTTGAAGCTTGTAGTTGTACCTCTGCGATGAACTTTGAATAACTATCCTCCAATGGATATTTCTCACTAGCATAGAACAGCATATGCTCTGCACATGACACATTAGAGAAACAGAAAAGCAATAAATTAAAAGCATAAACGATGCTCTTCCTTAAAACAAAACCACTCAAATTGGCCTTCACAACAATATGCAAATTAAAATACAACAAAAAGTTTCAAACAAGAAGGGAGATGAGAAGAATTATCAAAAGAACCACCACCCAACATATTGTAAGACAGATAACTCAATGAAGAGAAGGAAAAGATGAAACAGAGCATATGTGCTAAATAGATGATGATGATGATGATGATGATGATGATGATTTAGCATTATATTTATTAAAAAGGAGTAAACTTTTAATTCTTTCAAATTTCTTTTAACTGCATTATAAGTAACAACATTCCTATGATATTAAAAAAAAAAAAAAAACCATCAAACAGGAGAGTGGTGACCATCAAGAACACCATTTCTATTAAAGAATCAAAGATTATGTGCGATTTTTTTAATTTGAATTTAAAACAAACGCATCTCCAATCCATTCCTTTTGAGTCGAACAAAACAAAAAAAATACCAAGAAAATGAGCAAGACCATCGAGGCCATCCGGGTCACTGAAGGAACCAACATTGACATCCATTGAAGCAGCGCACTACAACATAAAACACAATTACCATTAAAGATTAAACTGAATTAAGGATAAAAAAAAAGTATAAAAATTAAATAGAGTAGAAGAGAATTGTGAGTTAGTATTGGAATTGCCTTATCGGTATCAGGATCGCTGATCAAGAGGACTTGAAGGGAGTTACTAAGAACGAGCCTCTTGTACTGTCTTTTGTCCGTACGAGGCTTCACTATCTCTACATCTTCTTTACCAACTGCCATTTCCAGATCGTTTTGGTTTGGAAATGGAAAATTTGAAATTGAAAGAGAAAGAGTGAGCAGAAAAAAAAAATACTTGTGTGGTGAGGTCTGGGTCTTGCAGTTTTCATAAGTCGTCAATGGACAAATTGGGGTTTTCACAAATTTTTCCAAGGGACCGAGATTCGAGAACAACGTAGGTATTACGTCTTTTCATATTATTTGGGGAATTATTATCCTTTCATTTTTATTTTTTTTCCAAGGGGTCTATTCGGGGAATTATCGTCCTTTCACTTTATTTTTGGAAGCTCATATTTTATTAAAAAATTTAATTATAACAATATCTTAATAAAAATTTATAAATAACGATAAGTTACTTTAATTAAAAATAAAATAATTACTATATGTATATTCATTAATTAGATTCATATATTTAACTATATTTCTTTATTAAATAAAACTTACTTTTCAAAAAAAAAAATTATAATAAACCATAATTTTTATGATAAACCCTAATTAAACTTTAATTTTATTTCAAGCATCAAATTTTCTTATCATCACGTAATTATCATATTGTTTTTGTCTTTCTTTTATATATAGTTATAAACTCTATAAAAAAAAAAAACATTTTTTTTTAACTATAGTTTTAAATACATATCAACAATTTATTATTATTATTATTATTATTGTAAGATAGTCATAGATGTCAATAAGAATTTTTTTTTTAAGATAGCCGTATAAATAAGATAATTGAAAATTGAAAATCTTTTAATCTCATATACATATTCATTTTTATAAGTAAATTGGATCATCATTAAAAAAGATTTGATTCCAAAAAAAATATGATTTTTTTTTATTATTATATAAACTGGGTGTGGTAATAATTCAAGAGTGTTTATAAATAATATGTATTAAAATGAATATATTTATTTTAATGAGGATATTGTTGACATTAGGATAGGTGTTTATAGTAATATTTAATTTTTAAATTTTAGACATTGGCGTACTTATAAAAATTGGTGTACTAATAAATTTTATGAGTGTCAATATTTGTACCCATTATTTTTTTTTTAAGCCAACACTATTGTGAGTTTTGGTGAGACAACCGTGACATATATTTAGTGTATGTTTAGTCAAAAGCATTTTTAATGTTAGAAACTATTTTGAAGTTTTTTTAGTTGTTTAGCAAAACTCAAAACAGTGTTTTTAATATATGAATTATCTCAATTACCATTTAAAAAAGTCATTTTATGTCTACTTGGAGAAGTCCGAAATTTGGGATTTTTCAAAAAGCGTTTTTTGAGTTTTTTTAAAATATATGAATGTCTCAACTACCCTTTATAAATTTTAGATATTCCACTATAACTCTTTCATTATAAATACATTGTCAACAACTTTTTTGTAATTCACTCAACCAAAAGCTATTTTTAAAATACATTGCCAACACTTTTTTCATAATTTACACAACCAAAAGCTTTTTTTTGTTAGAAGCTCTACTACAAAATGATTTACTCTAGAAGCTCTACTTAAAAAGTCATATCAAACACACTCTTATACTACCGGGGTTTGAACCTTGACGATGGAGCTTCGATTTTGAGTCTCCAAAAACCATGGCAAGGATCCGTTGGCTCATCCTTTCATCTTGAGTTTTAGTTATTTTAATTTTATAAAATTTATTGAATCTCCTTGTCATTTGTTTTTAAATACTACAACTGAATGGCTAGTTAGGGGCTTCTTAGGACCTACCGAGATCAAAATGTATATGTTTTAGACATCTACTTTTATAATAGGATATATATACTTTCACAATACTAAGAAAAAATAAATATAAAAAAATAATAATAACTAATCACACAGGTTTGTAAAATATGAATGAAGATTAGCATTATAATAATAGGATTCAAAACAATAAAAGTATTATTTTGATTGTCCACGTCTCTATATTGACTATGTGAAGTATTAGGTGGGCAATAGCTAGTTCAAGTTTAACACATTGGTTATGTCATTTTTAATATTTGATAAAATCAATTATAGATGTAAATAAAGAAAAAAATAGCAAATTAAAAATAAACTAATAGTAATGATAGACATCTCACATTTGTATCCCGCCATAATCCCAATTTATAATATAGCAATTAGATTCACGAGACATGTGCCAAATGAATTATATTATAATTAATATGTATTCATAAATTGATTGTCAAATTATAAGTTTGTATACAAGTTAGGATACAAAATGATGTCTAGTGTTATTAATAAATTATTCTTAGTCTAATGAATTGCGAATTGCGAATTGCAAGTTATCTCTCTACATCATTAATTGAAATTAATTAGACGAATTGTGATTAGCTAAGTACTAAAGTTGTAGGTTCGAATCAAACCCCTCTCCCACAAACCCCTATATTGTTACGGTTAAAAAAAAAAGTGAAATTAATTAATTAGATAATGGTCCTTTTTAAAAAAATTTTTTTTTTGAAAGGTAAATAATAATTCATTTGAAAGACAAAAGGATCATCCACATCAAAAATAAATAAATAAATAAATCAGCTTAATAGAATTGTCTACTTAATTCTCTTCTATTGGTTTGTTTGATTGGATGAAAGACTTTGACCTAAACGTAAATTAATAAAGACATAATACATTACATATTTGTATCATCAACCTTTCGAGATGATGGCGTTGTTTTTGTAGTTATTGCCTATTGCAACTTGGAATAGTCAAATTGATTTTTACGTGGCCTAGCTCAAGTATTTAACAAGAGTAATGTTATTCTATCCAAATTTGGTATCCAAATATGGTACCCAAATGAACCCTAATTTTTATGATAAACCCAAATTAAACTTTAATTTTATTTCAAGTATCAAATTTTCTCATCATCACATGATTATCATATTGTTTTTGTCTTTCTTTTATATATAGTTATCAGCTCTATCAAAAAACAATATATTTTTTTTTAACTATAGTTGTGAATACATATCAACAATTTATTATTATTATTATTATTTTTTTGTAAGATAGTCATAGATGTCAATAAGATTTTTTTTTAAGACGGTTGTATATTTAAGAGAATTTCAAATTGAAATTCTTTTGATCCTATATACATATTCCATTTTATAAGTAAATTGGATCATCATTAAAAAAGATTTGATTCCAAAAAAAATATGATTTTTTTTTATTATTATATAAACTGGGTGTGGTAATAATTCAAGAGTGTTTATAAATAATATGTATTAAAATGAATATATTTATTTTAATGAGGATATTGTTGACATTAGGATAGGTGTTTATAATAATATTTAAATTTTAAATTTTAGACATAGATGTACTTATAAAAATGAGTGTACTAATAAATTTTATGGGTGTCAATATCTGTACCCATTATTTTTTTTTTAAGCCAACACTATTGTGAGTTTTGGTGAGACAACCGGGACATATATTTAGTGTATGTTTAGTCAAAAGCATTTTTAATGTTATAAGCTATTTTGAAGTTTTTTTTTAGTTGTTTGACAAAACTCAAAACAGTGTTTTTTAATATATGAATTATCTCAATTGCCATTAAAAAAAAAAAGGTTATTTTATGTCTACTTGGAGAAGTCCGAAATTTGGGATTTTCCAAAAAGCGTTTTTTAAGTTTTTTTAAAATATATGAATGTCTCAACTACCCTTTATAAATTTTAGATATTCCACTATAACTCTTTCATTATAAATACATTGTCAACAACTTTTTTGTAATTCACTCAACCAAAAGCTATTTTTAAAATACATTGCCAACACCTTTTTCATAATTTACACAACCAAAAGCCTTTTTTTTGTTAGAAACTCTACTACAAAATGATTTACTCTAGAAGCTCTACTTAAAAAGTCAAATCAAACACACTCTTATACTACCGGGGTTTGAACCTTGACGGTGGAGCTTCGATTTTGAGTCTCCAAAAACCATGGCAAGGGTCCGTTGGCTCATCCTTTCATCTTGGGTTTTAGTTATTTTAATTTTATAAAATTTATTGAATCTCCTTTTCATTCGTTTTTAAATACTACAACTGAATGGCTAGTTAGGGGCTTCTTAGGACCTACCGAGATCAAAATGTATATGTTTTAGATATCTACTTCTATAATAGGATATATATACTTTCACAATACTAAGAAAAAATAAATATATATAAAAAAAAATAACTAATCACACAGGTTTGTAAAATATGAATGAAGATTAGCATTATAATAATGGGATTCAAAACAATAAAAGTATTATTTCGATTGTTCACGTCTCTATATTGACTATGTGAAGTATTAGGTGGGCAATAGCTAGTTTAAGTTTAACACATCGATTATGTCATTTTTAATATTTGATAAAATCAATTATAGATGTAAATAAAGAAAAAAATAGCAAATTAAAAATAAACTAATAGTAATGATAGACATCTCACATTTGTATCCCGCCATAATCCCAACTTATAATATAGCAATTAGATTCACGAGACATGCCAAATGAATTATATTATAATTAATATGTATTCATTAATTGATTGTCAAATTATAAGTTTGTATACAAGTTAGGATGCAAAATGATGTCTAGTGTTATTAATAAATTATTCTTAGTCTAATGAATTGCGAATTACGAATTGCAAGTTATCTCTCTACATCATTAATTGAAATTAATTAGACGAATTGTGATCAGCTAAGTACTAAAGTTGTGGGTTCGAATCAAACCCCTCTCCCACAAACCCCTATATTGTTACGGTTAAAAAAAAAAAGTGAAATTAATTAATTAGATAATGGTCCTTTTTTTAAAAAAAAATTTTGAAAGGTAAATAATAATTCATTTGAAAGACAAAAGGATCATCCACATCAAAAATAAATAAATAAATAAATAAATAAATAAATAAATCAGCTTAATAGAATTGTCTACTTAATTTTCTTCTATTGGTTTGTTTGATTGGATGAAAGACTTTGAGCTAGATGTAAATTAATAAAGACAGAATATATTGCATATTTGCATCATCAACCTTTTGAGATGATGGCGTTGTTTTTGTAGTTATTGCCTATTGCAACTTGGAATAGTCAGATTGATTTTTATGTGGCCTAGCTCAAGTATTTAACAAGAGTAATATTATTTTATCCAAATTTGGTATCCAAATGATGTGGCATTAATGTAATTCATTTATTTGAATCATACAGATCTAATACAATTTAAATGAATGAATTATAATGATGCAACATCATTTAGGCACCAAATTTGGACACTAAATTTAGACAAAGTAGCATTATTGATTTAATAATAGTGATTATCTCAACAAAAGGTCTTTATTCACCGTTGATAGCATTGCTGTTGCTGTTGGAAAACAAAAGCAGAAGCTAACGTCATTTTGGGCTTGGTTAGAACATCTCCAACCATACTTTCTAAATTTTTGCTAAATTTTAGCTATTTTCGCTAAAAAACTATTTTAGCTAGCAACTTTTCAGATATCACTTCAACTATCCTCCCTATTATAGCTAGTCATTAATATTTTAATATTTTTTAAATTCATTTTAAATAGTAAAAATAAGAGAGACAAGATGACTTGAGAGAAGATTAATGTTAGAAATAATAAAAAAAATTAGAAAAGAGAAGATAGGGAGCTCTCTACATTAAGGGAGACCAAGATGCTCTCTAAAATAGGGGGTCATTTAAGGAACCCCTTGGAGTGCTCAAAACCCAAATTGGCTCCATATTTTAGCTAAGGAGGTGTTTTAGCTAGTCCCTTGGAGATGCTCTTATTAGCTAAACCTAATATAAGTTAGCATGATCGTTTGCTAACCGCATTCAAAGCCCCAAAACAATTGAGTGTCTAAAGCTCAAACTAATGAATGTGGTATTGTGGTGAGTGGTCACTACTCTTATGATCTTACCTGACAATTCTAACTTACTAGTTAAATTATTTCCGTATGAACTGCAAATGTTTTAAATTTTTTTTTTAAAATATATATTACAATAATTCGAGGTTCTAATATAGGGAAAAGACTCGAACCCATAATTTCTTGGTGTATAAGTGAATGGTATACCACTGGATCAACCTCGGTATGAACTTCAAGTGTTGAAGGCTTTAAAATCGGTTCTCTCATGAAAGTCAAAATTATTGGTTGTTTTTGCTTATAATACGATGTACTTTGCTTCTTTGTGTTTATTTTATTTTTGAAGTAGACAATGTGAATGGCAGTAGCACTAGACTTCAACTTCCTTTTGGGTGTGTTAAACTTAAGTAATGAAATGTGTTGGCGGTGATTTCTCGTAGGTAGAAAGTCAACCGGCCAACAACCCAATATGTATGACATGTCAAGCAAACAAAGAGAAGGAAAGCAGTTAAAAGGGAATAACACGGTAATTTTAAAAGGGAATAAAACAGTAATTTACGTGGTAAAACCCCAATTGCAAGGAAACATCCATGGTTGCTGGTGACAGCGGGTAAAAAGTTTCACTATGAAATATGGGTTTACACACTGCTCCAATGCCCCCTATCTCTCTTGTAAGCGTAAATTGCTAATGATATGTTACATTGAGTACATGGCTATATTTATATGGTTCGGTCAAGGGTTGCCCTAGTTTTTGCCATACAAGTAATGGATTCATTAATTAGAATCTTGATGAGATTCTAATAGAGTAGACTAATTTGGACTCTTTTCTGATTGACATTGATTGCCCTGATTTGTTGTTTGATTAGAACTCTAGTATCTTTGAGGAATATATATTTGTTTGCTTGTTGAAGTGTGATCTTCCGTCCCCATATTTGAATATACCTCTTACCCTTTCTTGTCATGCCTTAGCAGAATTGGATGCTTTTTATCCAAGTGAGAGGAGCGAGTAGAATCCTTTCCCGTTTAGACTTCTTACTCGATTGGGCTTACTTGTCGTATAAGCACCCGACTTCTTCATTAAGAAATCTTATGACATAGCTAGCTTTGATGACGTGACTAGAGTTATTATTGACTAGTTGACTTTTACTAAATTGACATGATTACTCTTCTGATATTTTAGCTTTTTTAGGTGACATGTCACTTGACCCAAATTCATATATAACAAAAAGTATTTTCTTAGGGGTGCTAATATTGCCACCCATACATTTTATTTACATGTCCAGTTTTATATATATATATATTACAAAAATATCTCTGAATAAAATGACGAATAAAGACAAAATAATATAATTAAAAATAAATCAAAAACTTTTTTTTTTTTTGAAAGATAAATCAAAATATTTTTGCACACATATCAAACCTCCACCAATTATATGCTAACACCCTAATCTCCTTTCAAGTAATAAATCCATCCATTAATGATGATCCTAATCAAATATAAATAAATCAGTCTAAACATCTTTTGACTTTTGTGTAGAATAAGATTAGAGGGTGGCTTTTCAAAAACGAGGGTTGGGAAAAATGGGAGTGCAAAGCTGTTTGTTTGGCCATGAAGAAGAAGCAAGCTGTGAAAGTGAAACTGGGAGTGTTTTTGGGTCCTTTAGCTATTAACTTCCAGAGTTTCTGAGAAAAAATTAGTTGTTATTTGCTTTTATTGTTATGGTTTGTTACTTTGTTAATAGCAGGTGATGCAATTAAATTTATAGACTAGAAAAGTTTTGTGAATTAGGGTTTGTTACATTGTGAATTAGGGTTTGAATAAATGAAAAAGAAAAGTTCATGATAATATAAAAAATTGTGTATTTAAATTCGGGTGTATTTATAATCTCAGCGGATTATAATCAAATATTAATTAATTAATTTAATCATTTTAATAAGGTTATTATTGGCAATAAAGATTTTAATTGGGTTTGTAAATAAGATTTTTGGATGACAATATCTACACCCTTTCTTAGGTAAATATATATTGAGTCGTGCTGTTGACACCCCTACTACTGAACTATTTATATTTCACTTTTTAAAATTTTGATTTAATAATATAAAATTAAATTGTTTTATTAATTTTTTTGATTTATTTCCAAAATGGACCTTTTACATATTTTTTAAAACTTAATACATCTCATATCTTTTTCAAAAAAGTAAAAGTAAAAATAAAAATACATTTCATCTATAATTTTTATATACAGTTTTCTCACATCCATTTGCATAGCTTGTTTTTTCTTCTTATTTCATGGTGAAACCATCATTATTAGATGCAAGCAGGCCTAACAAATAGTCAAATAGTCAAATTACAGACGACAACAAGAGGACCAAAGAAGCAAGCAAGCCTAGAAAACGTTCCATTCCAGCCTACCTCCATGCTCAGCTGAGGCCGACTTAGCTTGGCTATTTGCAAGAGAGTTTGAACATTTGGGCCCGAACTCAATAGAAACACTAGGCAAAAAAAGTAGGGTATAAATAGTTTAGTAGTGAGTGTGCTAATAACACCACTCATATATATTTTTGTGAAGCTTATAACCTTTATGGGTATTAATTCCCTTTTTTTTTTTTTTCTTTTGTAAATAACATTAAACTAATTTTGGAAAATTCGAAATAAAATATACAAAAAAATTGATATAAATCATTTAATACCTGGAAAATCTAAAAGAAAATAAACCAGAGAAAAAAAAAATAACAAAAATGGATCTGGAATTTAAAAAGAAAAACAAAACAAATACGTGAAACGATAAAATCAATAAATACTAAATATGAGAAACATGAGATCGAGATCTGAAAGAAAATATAAACAAAAATAGTAAACTTCAGTGCTTTAATAATCTATCTCATTAGGGTTTTGAAATAAGAAAAGTGAGGTTTTATTAGTTTTACTTTGTACATGATTTTTTTTAATAAAAATTGTATGTCTCTGAGTAATTTAATAAAAGGAAAAAAAGAATACTAAGGGGTCGTTTGTTTTTTATTTTTTATTTTTATCACATCTGATTAGAATGTTAACTTTTTTGTTTTTTTTAAATATAAAATAGTTTAAAAAAAGTAAATTGACATTTATACCTTTATTATTATTAATTGTTATATATTTTTATTTTATATGATATAAATAACTAAAAAAAAAATTTAACAAATCTTAAACCATTTTTATGTAATAATTACAATATACTAGTCATGATTAAAATATAATAAATAATTGTTTTTTCTTTTAAAAAAAAGGATGAATAATGTCTTAGAAAGGTTAAAAGAAATAAATTTGTATAGTATAAAATTTTGATAAATTGGAAATATATTATCTTTTGTAGGATAATCTTAGAAGAAAACATATTACATACAATGATTTATAATTAAACTAAAAGTCATGTTTTTTTATTTTTTATTTTAAATTGATTTTTGATATATATTGAAACGGCAATATATACTAGCACAGCCAAAAGAGGCAAGGGAGAAACAAGCTACAACAACACGCCAGCAGCGCAAAAACAAAACAGAACCACAGCTACAAGACAGGCACAGCCAGAAAAACAGTCGCCAACAAAAAAAAACACAAGAAAGCAAACAGAACAGGGGGCTGCCCAGAAGGAAGAAAAAAAAAGAAAGAAAACGGCACAGGGGAACTCCCCCAAAAACAGACGACAAGAGGACCAAAGAAGCAAGCATGCCTTGAAAACGTTCCATTCCAGCCTGTCTCCATGCTCAGCTGAGGCCGACTTAGCTTGGCTATCCGCAAGAGAGTTTGAGCCTCTGGGCCCGAACTCAATAGAAACACTAGGTAAAAAAAGTGGGATATAAATAGTTCAACGAGTGGGATGTTCCTATAACACCACTCGTATATATTTTTGTGAAGCTTATAACCTTTATAGGTATTAATTCCCATTTTTGACCATGCAATTGACGAAGTCAAATTAGATATCAATCCTCTTTGATTCAAAAAATTTAAAGTTATATGGAAGCTGCAAGAGGACAGAATATGTACGCTGCTTTGAAACTGATGTGTGCATATATTGATAATTAGTGTTGTTAGTCGTTAATTTGTTAGTGGGTAATTAGTGTCTTTAATTTAGTTTCCGTCATTAGCATTTTCCTGTTAATTAGCTGTTGTTTCCGGTAAAATTGATGTAGTGGATGAATGATTAATTAGCAGTTAATTGTTGTGAGAATGATCCCTCACCAACTTGATAGTAATTATCTCTCAAACCTAAAGGTCTATGGAATTGATAGTTTCCTTTTCTTTTCTTTTTTCATCATTGACTTGGAGTCTTGTATAATCTACAGGTCTTGGTAGGAATTTTGTTACGAAATAATTATCAAGGAAATTTCGTAGGTCATTTTCAAATTAGCTGGCTACTTTTATTTCAAAAAAAAAAAAAAAAAAAATGGCAATTTAAATTTGAACTATTCAACTTCTGGATTCTGCCAAGGTTTCTGAGAAAAATATACGTTTGTGGGACATAATCTAATTGAATTTCACAGAAATTCTTACAAAAGTAACAATCAATGAAAGTTTGTGTAGAGAATGGAAGTGTATCTAGCTTTTTTTTTTTTTGTCTGCAATTGAATGCTTTTCAAAAATGCATTCCTGATACAAATCGTCTCTTAGCACACGTGGTATCAGTAACATGAATCCACCTGCACAGCTTGCATGACTAGATGAAAATAATGGCCATATCAGAAACATCTACTTGCTGACAACAGCCTCATGACAACAGACTCATCTATTTCCACAACCTCATGACAGCAGACTAATCTATTTGCAGATTTCAAGGGATTACTAATCCATCCACATCACTTTCATCAAACAGGTTACAGGCCAGCCAAAAAATCATTCACCCAACAATCCAAGCTATCTGTTGGTTCTGCTGTTTATGGTAACAATTTGCATTAAGCTCGGGTAGCTCTATGATGTGGTGAAAGTTTTTCTTCCTCAAGAATCATTTTTATGGTACATCAAACAAAAACATTTTAACACCCAAACACTTCTCGATAAAGAGCGTTAATCCAATCTGGCAATATCCCAGGTTCGAGTCACTGTAATCGCAAGTGATATATATAAAAAAAAAAATTCTCACAAGAATTTAGGGATTCAAACACGAAAACTCTGGTCAACTAGGCATTGATACCGCAGAGATTATGTTTGACTCAAATAGCATTTTAGCTTTAAAAACTAGATTATTTTGAATTTCCAAAACTTGCAACATTAAACCATCTAAAGCAATTTGCAATATTAATTACATTGAATTCCAGTACCAGGAAAGTTTCATAAAGGCATGTAAATCAATCTGCATTTTTGATAAATTAAATTCAAGAAACAGGAAAGAGTTAATCGCAGCAGCAACAGGAATACCCGTGATAATTTTATGGCATGCTGCTTCTAATTTCTGCTGTTTCGGGATTGGATTCAATTTTGAAAACTACCAAAAGTGCAGTACAGGCTGCTCTTAAGAGTTTGTCTGCATCAATACGAGGAAATTGCTATTTTTAGAATAACTTTGATGTAATACCTTGCTTAGCGCCAATTTTCTTGTCCACTGACGTCTTCTTTTTTTCATTTATATTCTTCTCTCAATGTCTTGAATATTTCTCCAATAACAGCCTTTTTTTCAACTATCAAGAGGCTTCTTGGCCAAGAAGAAATACATTGGTGTGAATATACCTTTCCTGAAAGGACCGAATGCATAAGTGATCAATAACTAAATCATCCGCGTAAATATAGAAGAGAGATTGAATATATAGGCATATGTTAGCAAGGGTATTAAAAGCCATTTTAAGGTAAGAGATAGGACTAGTATTGGTGACCCAGAAGTCCTCTGTAACTCTCTAGCCTCTAGGGCTCTAGGAGAGACAAGATATGAAATGAAGAGTAGTAACTCGCCTTCCACCTTCAACGAGTGCGTCTGCTGCTTGCTCCAAGAAAGCCTGAACTCTTTGGCTACCCTCTGGGGCAAGGCCTAAAAATTCTAAGATTTTGACCTACAATGGAAAATTACATGTCACTTGCAGATAGCTTCAAAGATATTGCTAATAAGAGTAGGGGGGGAAGGGCGGGGAAGGGCAGAAGCAATAATGCCTTGCCATCCTCATTTGTTCAGTATCACCACAAAATGCTTCATTTTGGCTGCAGAGAGAGTAAACATTACCTTATAGATTTCATCTTTATATTCATATTTCTGTTTCTCTCCCTCTCTTCACAACCAAATGAAAATCTTGCAGATCACCACACAAATTTCAGAGTTGAATGTAATCTCTGTGACGAGGGCAGGTCTTACAGAACTTACCATATTTCTAGTAATGAAACGTCCACAAGCTGTTACACGGAAGTTGTTTAATGAGAAGTGATTTTTATCCAAAGGCAAGTACCAAGGTAGTGGTGAGTCTGCAGCAGCATCCTTCTCACATATGACCTTTCACACGAAGTAAATGAAATAAATATAAAAAATCATCATCTTCCTTTTTTACTTTTAATGACCTTAAATTCCAAACAAGGCGATTCAATCACAATCACAACAATAGATAATCATGCTACTGACCTCAAAGCCTGCAAGTTTCAGAGCTTCAAGACATTCACCCATCGATCTGATGTCAGGAAGTCCATTTCCCAACTCAACTTCAGCCTATCTCCATATATATCAGTTTTTTAGACTTACAACATGAATTGAAGGAAATGAAATAAACTTATTGCTGCATCTACCTTAATCCTTTGATGTTCTTGGTTCGTGGGATCAAAGTAATCAGTAATGCACCACTCGTAAGCAGCAAAACACTGGCCAGGCTTCAACACTCTGAATATTTCTGCATAGCAATCAAACTTTTCCAACCCAAGAACAGAGATTGAACAAGTCAAATTATTTGATGTTAGATACTAGAAAAAAAGGCAACTTGATAGTACTGAATATTATAGGTCAATCGAGTATTTCATGATATGACATACCACATTGGGTGCATGGCAGGTGGCTTCAATAGCAAATATTCCATCAAAAGTGTTGTCAGCGAATGGCATCTTCATGAAGTCAACCTGCATCATGATAATAAAAGCCATTAAGGATCAAATGTAGTTTAACTGTTGACAGAATTGTAAGAGAGAATACTCCAGTGGAAGTAAATTGCATCTATATTAAATAAGTCCTTAGCTAACCTTGACAAAGTTGCATGTCTTGTCCACTCCTGCGGTTCGATTCAGTTCCTGCAAAGTTTCCAAAACATCCAAGTATATTTGAACAAAACAACTTGAAACATTGCATAGTTGTCTGAAACACAGAAAATTTGCAGTCATATATGATGTACCTCTCCTCTTGTTATTTGATAGGCATTGTTGTTTACCCCTGTAATTAATGTATCACTATAAAAGATCATTAGTACAAGTGATCTTACTTGAAATTTTACGAATTCAAATAAAAACTATAAACTTGATAATACCCAGAATTTTCCTTAAAGATGGACAATCAAGATAAGGGCACTAATGATCAGACTATAGGACAGAAAAATGGGTCAAAACCATGAGCAACCCTCCCTTGATTCCAGGGGCATAGAGGAATATAATCACAACATAGGGTCATTTGATTACTTTCTAACACTAAATGACACTAGTAATAAAAGACGTTTTCATCAATTTGATAGTTTCCTTTCAGCAAAATAACAAATTCGTATTACAAGTGCATGGATCATCAACTACCTGAATCTAGCAATTTCTCTCATCGGTCCACCAATTCCACAACCCACATCTAATACCTACCAACAAGAAGACAAGAGTTATAGATTACTGAAGTTCTATCATGTTTATCAAAATACTATCTTAAATTGCAAGATTTAGTTTAATAAGAAGAACCTTCTGCCCTTTCTTTAGACCCAGCTGCAGTGCAAGAAAGTGCTCATGTCGCTTGATGCTCTCACGAAGTGACTCTCCTTTATTTCTACCAATACAAAAATCACACAATTCAATAATTCACTAGCAAACTGTGGCAAATGCCTTGGCATTCATTCATCCGATCCTTACCTTGGTGCAAAATGGAAAGACTCGCCCCAGCCATATTCATAAAAGCTTGTCACGAGATCATAATACTTGTTAACCTAAAATTCACAAGCCACTTATTACAGTTAATCTACTGTATTGCATACAAAATCTTAAGCAAGAAAATCGGCAAATGAGATCAACAAAAACATCCACTAACATCATCAACATAGAAATATCATTTACTTTTAACATTAATCCAACTAACAAACTGTAAGACTCAGTATCATAACCATAAAACATATATAATTAATGACTTGATTGTATTTTCAGTATTTATGTAGTTTATATGCAAAATTAAGCTAAACTTGAAACCCATAAAAAACAAAAAGGAGCTTCTTACCATGTCAGTATAGTTGGCCTTTCTCTCATCTTCATCTCCTCCATGACAAACATGATACTTCTCATATCTAAACTTTTACACCAATTTCATAATCAATGAAAACCCATGATTTAATTGAAAAAAACTAATGATTACCATATATTAAACCAACAATTAATACAAAAACCAGTCACTTATTAACATAGACTAGACAATGTGAATCCTACATTTCCTACAACAAGTATATGGACCCACTTCCATTACTTAAAACTGTTTTCTGAAAGCAGAGTGGGAGTATGTTTCATGTCAGTTTGATCTAGTTTGAGAAACAAAATCCAGTGTCCTGAACAAATGGGTATTGCTTGAAAAAGAAAACAACTTCAATGTAAGTGAACTTACTTTTGAACAGCTGAAAGTACTTGCTTCTTCTCAATCTTGCCTC
Source organism: Acer negundo (assembly GCA_035582765.1). NCBI lineage: Eukaryota > Viridiplantae > Streptophyta > Magnoliopsida > Sapindales > Sapindaceae > Acer > Acer negundo. Next base: position 11,964,597 of record CM069241.1, on the reverse strand, counting down.
CAACACCAGAAGCAAGATCCAACGCTCCAGATTTTGACATTTTGACGTAGAAATCTATACACTGACACAAGTACGATAACGATCTGTGAATGGAGACTTTATTAGCATTGCCAAATCCAGTATGTTTTCAACAGAATATACTGCATGATAGATTGAAACTTAAACTATGGAGAGCTTGGACTGGGAGCTTCTTTAATGGTCAAACAATTATGCAGTCAAACTTGCTCTTTTACATATTCACAGGTTTTGACTCATGTCCTCTCTTCCTCACAAAACGACAACAATCCGTTTTGCATGTCGCCTATAGTAAGTAAAATTTTAAATTCTTATAGGGAAAAATAATTCTTAAATCCAAAAAATTCTTAAATTTTTACTAGATGTATACTTTAATTTTTTTATGACATCTGCAGAAGAAAATGCCCTATATTGGTGAGTGGTGCCGATAGTAAGATTTGGAGATCGAGATTTGAGAAAGAGCATAACGAGCCAACGAGGATGTAGTATGTAGAAATTAGAAAGTAAGAAAATGGAGAGAAAATAAAAATGTAAAAATAAGATTATGATAATATGCAATATTGAGTCAGAGAAAGAGACAGGGGAAAATAAAAAATATGAAAGTTTGAAACCCTAAATGTTTGTTTGGTGCACATTTGGGTTTTAACCCAATTTTTGTTTGCATATTTTATATATAAATATATATTAACAAACAGTTGGGTCGATCTGAAATAAAAATAATATGCCCGTCAATCCATCATTTAAATTAATAACAAGTAACTGTAATTGGACCATTTTTTAAACATGAGATTGAACATTTGTCTCAAATTTTAAAAACAAATGAGAAACAAATAAAAATAAACGGGCCTTATTGAAGACTCATTTCATATAAATCGGTGCCCATTTTTTAAAGGGCTCGGGGCGGCCACCCCTCTAGAAAGGGCCAAGGCCGGCCCTATCGGGGAGGGGGAGGGGTCTCTCCATAGGAAAATGTAGGACATAAACCTCTATCAGAGAAGTGATGAGAAAGTGTTATTCACTTTACGGAAAGTGGATGTGAATTTGTAGATATCGATATCAAAATTATTGGGATTGTCCTAACACGTCCAAAAAAAAAATATAAAAAAAATGCCCGATTGATAAATCTCTACTGCACTGATACTTGGATAACAATGTAATATCATAATTACATTATTATTTCTAATGGAATGCACAAATTAAAATAGTAAGTAAGTGTAACATACTAACATTAATAATCTATTATACAAAAGCAAGAGTATTTTGAAATAATTTTATTTTATTTATATTTATGCATGAAAATAAAATAAAGTGGATAGTAGGATGAATGATAAATTAAAGATAAATATAATTTATTTATATTTGAAAGTTTAAAAAAAAAAAAAATTTGAAGCGAAAAAGATAAATATAATTGGAAAAGGAAAGAGTGCTTTTGGCAAATTAATCACAACATATATCATCTTTTTTATTTAATGTGTTTATTTATTATTATTATTATTATTTAACCATATCTATTAATTCAAGATCATTTATTTTTTAAAAAACTTTCACTATTCGTAGAATTTAAACCGGACCTATGAGTTACTTACCTAAACCTCTAGTTCGTTCATCTAGCAGATAAGCTACGTTCATTTTAGTTTCTTTTAGGCGTGGTCCGCGTGGATATCATCAATCATGCTATATAATCTTTTTAACCAAATCTGGAAGTGGAGTTCCACATTTCCACTACTTTTATAATCTGGTTTGAAAAACACAAACAAACAAACAAACCGCATAGGCTCTTTAAAGTTTTAAACTTTAAATTATGTGTCGGCCACCTGCAAAGGCCAAATCTTTTGAATGAAAAAAAAAAATTATAATAATAATTCTTTTTGTTTACTTTGATAAGCATAATTACCATGGCTCCTATCATTTATACTATTTCTCTAATTATATTTGAAACATTCTATAAAAATGTGATTAAAATTTCAAAGTTTTATTATTTTATAAAAAATATTAAATTTAATTTTTTTTGAAAAAGAAATATTAAATTTAATTAGTTCAGTAAATTATGTGATTTATTATTATTATTTTTTTAACATTTATAAGTTGTATTTATATTTCTAGTTATTCTCAATAAAATAACCGGGAAATAAAACGAATTTATGTATTTCCTCTATATTTAATGTCCAAATATTAAAACTAACGTCATTGCATCATTGGCATGGGGTTTTTTTTGGGAGGAAAGGGATTGAATCCATAATCTCATTATATAGGTGTGAGAGATTTATACTATTGGACCAACTTATTTTGTCACATAAAATTATTATTATCTGATAGATATATAAGATTATATCTCTTCAAGCATGGTTTAATTGTACCAAAATTTTATTTTCCAAATCTAATTCAAATGATTTTAGTGTAACAATTGGAATCTAAAACATTTTCAAATTGGAATCTAAAACATTTTCAAATTGAATAAATGTAGTTATAGCAATCATTATTATATTTAATTATTAAACATATTTACCACTAAACAACTAAATACCCAATATTATTTCTTCTTTAAACAAGATATATTTTTATTATAAAAATGACAAATATTTTCATCACTTCTTTGAATTGAAAGTATAAAAAGACAACATTAATACAAATTTAAACACACCCAAATTAAGTAATGACATAAAATGATTTTTTTTTTTTTAATATCAAAAGCTTTAAATTCCTCACATCTATTGTACGAGGTAACGGGATTCAAGTTCTCCCCAACCTAAAAAAAACCCCGAATTTATATAATAGTACAATATTTTTAAAAAGAAAAAAAAAAAAAAAAAACTTTAAATCCGACTTTTTCGTTACAAACGTAAACAACCTGAAAACTGACTATAATAAACTCATCAATCGATCAAATTCTGACAGGGAAGACTCTAACATCATCTAAAACAGGGCCACACATATGACCATAATCATTCAACTTGGAGTGATAATACGCACTGTAAAACGTGATCCTTGTCCTGGAAGACGGAGCCTGGAACGTCAAACTCGCCGTTTTGAACCCACCCTTCGCTACAGAGTTGTAAGGAACTTTCAAAGTTTTCGTTCCGGCGAAGGCTTCGACCATCATAGAGCCATGGCAAGCGTTCTTGGCGTCTCCGACGGTGAACGTGAGGTTGTAGGTCTTGTTAGGGACAGTTCTGATGATCTGGGCAATAGCGCTCTCTCTTCCGGCAACGAGTTCAACGGCGGAGAACCCACCGGGGACGAAGAAGTGCTTCCTGTCGACTAGTTTTACGGGTTTCAGTGACTCGATGATCCAGCCAGGGAGCGGTGAGATCAGGTCTTGTACTTTCGGAAGCATAAGGACTCCGGTTGAGAAATTTTTGAAGATATGAGGACCGATTTCAAAGCCACCATTTTTTACCAGGTTACCTGCTAAAATCACACGTTGTTTTAGATTTAAATTTGAATTACTCGCTAATATTTTCGGAGATTCTGATTTCTAAACCAACATTTTATTTTTAGTCATGAACTCATTACCTTTACTATACTTGAGTGGCAACATCTCTTTAATTGCAATGGCGTCCAAGAGTGGTCCACAAGAGGGGTCCTCTTGGATCCCAGGGTTATGAAACGAGATCTTGACGACCGGTGATGTAGCCTTGAAAGCCCAAGCGTAGGTGTCGCCGCCGTCAGTGCTGTAGAGGGTCTGAACAGGGAGGTCGCTGGACTGGCCGGGGACAGAGACTCGGAGGACCTCATCTTGAGCACAAGTCCTGGTGATTCCGAAGGTGAGAGAGTAGATGGAGCCTTGTTTGAGTTTGAGACTCTGAGAGATGGATGCCTCGTTGCCTAGCCTCACCGCGTGGACGCCGCGAGGGATGGCGAAGTAGAACCCTCCTGGCTGTGGACCTCCTGAGACGTACTCCACCAGGCCGTTGATTTCCCATTGAGGGAGTGAGTATTTTCCGATGATCACTGTTTTTTTCAGGTTTGATTTTTTCGGTCCTTCTTCGAAGTTGCCGTTTGGAACAAGTCCTGATCACAAATAGAAATCTTTGGTGAGTTTTATTTTTTATTTATTTTTATTTATTTTATTTATTTATTTTTATTTTTTATGCTTTAGAGTCGATGGGATTTGAGGAGATAACTACTTTTACCGCATGAGATGAAAACTAGCTAAACCAAATGAACGTTATTTATCTCCGGATCGTATATTTTTAGAGTAAATGAGTTATGAGTAAATAAGTAAATAAAAATCTAAACATAATATACAACACTGTATTGTATATTGTATGTTCGACTAATGTGGTTTGACAGTAAAAAACATTTATTCAGTCGGACAGTATTTTAGTTTGAGTTGCCTGCACTGCAATTGTTGTATGCAACATTAATTTACCTTTTGGCCACTCTATCTTATTTTTCAATGAATACAAATGCTGAAATCAAGTTCTGCTTTTGCCATTGAAAAATGAGTTTGCTTGTTGCAAATTAAAACATAGTGTAAACAAGGTATGTAAAAGCTGAAACTAAAAGCACTTTGCCAAGACTACAATGCTTCCTGTATAGACTGAAAATAGACAAGTAATTAGAAAAAAAAAAAAAAAGGTGCTTATTTACCATCTAGATAAGCAGTTTTCACTACTCTAGCTGCAGAACCGCCATTGCTGAGTGAGAGAAGGAGCACAACAAACCCAAAGGAGAGAAACCAGGCCATTGATTGTATCTATTTGCTGTATAAAAAAGAAGCAACTACAAGTAGAACAGAACAGTCAATATTTATAGAAGAAAAAAAAAAAAAAGGTACACAAGTGGGTACATAAAAATTTAATAATATATATTCAAATTAAAAGTTTGTGTAAACAAAGAAAAAGCAAAAAAGAAGATAAACACAGCATGTTCTAGGGCCACCAAATTAGCCGTGAGATGTGTTCTCTGTTTTCCAAATCTAAAGTTTGATTTTTCTACAATTTCATTATTTTGATACACATGTGTTGGAGCCCACATGAGACTTCATTGGTTGCCGTGATTTGCTCTAATTAATTGTTTCAATTTTCCATTCTAACTTCAAGAATCATGTATTAGTAGTCACATGGTTAACAATTAAGAAGAAGAGTGTTGATAATTCACTGTGATTATCAATATCAAAGATGTACGATTTCGTGCAAACGTTGACTTTTATTGACAGGGCATGTGCTCAACCGCATGAAGAGTTTTTATGTTGAAACGTAAAACATATAAAATGATTTTATTTACAATTACAACTTTACAAGTATTTTAGTTTGAGATTTTTTACTTGAATTCTTTTTTTCTTCTTGTGCTTTTCACACTTTTTTTTTTTTTTTTTCCAAATATATTATATTTTAAAAAATTAAATTTCAAGAATTTTCAAAAAGTTTTCATTATTCCTAATAAAATTGTAATGAATTGAGTAGAATTGGATATCTTCGCAATGGAGGTTTCATTGTATATATACTATCAAGATATAATTATATCGCATGATTTGGATGATTACATAAATTACAACTAAATACAAAAGTATAGCTACAATCATAGTGTCATAAACTATAACCAATCAGCTAAAATAAGAAATATATCACTAAATACCAAAAGACAACCAATCAGAATTAATGGTACAAAGGAAAGAATCAAGGTAATAAATAGGAAAATTAATAAAAATAATCACAAAGTCAAAGATTAATTAGACGAGAATCATCATCCTTAATAGTTCCAAAATACCATCTTTATTTTTTCATATTTTTTTCTAAAATTTTCATTATTTAAAAATAATAATAAATTGGGAAGACGGTTATATTTAAAAGTCTTAAGGGGCTGTTTACTTTTTTGTCTGAAAACTGAATAGTCCTGAATTTTACTGAAGACTGAGAAGTGACTGAAATCTGAATCTGAATGACATGTTTGTTTTTTTTTTCTTTTCACATCTGACTGTACTGTTAACATGTTTGTTTGTTTTTTTTTTTAAAAATAAAATTTTTTGAAAAAAAATAATTTTACATCTATACCCATGTTAAACAATTAAACATATAATATAGAATAAAAACAATCCAATAATAATAATTATATATGAACACATATGATTATGATCTTCTTTTTCGATTATAAACAAACTTTATTTTTATTAAGAAAAGAAAATATTTTTATTTTTTCAAAAAATAAAAGGAGTAGCAAGAAAACTCACACAAAACACTCTAAAAAAATAATATATAAATACATCACTATTATATTATAATAAAGTATTGATATTAAACACCAATATAAGAAGTGATTATGGTTCTTTTTATTTTTAAAGCTATTTTAAATAAGCAATATATTAAAATAAAGATTTATATTCAATATATAATAATGATGAAATTGGAGATATGTTATATATGGAAGATTGTATCGGAAGAAAAGATTTTGGACTGCATTTAATACAATTAAGTGATTTACAATTAAGTGTAAAGTCGAGATTTTTTACTTTTTATTTTAAATTGTTTTTTTGGTATTTTTAAGTTGTTTGACCACTTAAAAAAGCAAACAAACAAAACAATTTAATAATTATAATTAAGATTCATTAAATTTTAAATTTAAAAAACAAACTATCCCTTACTTTTTTTATCCAATAAAAGTTGTTCTCAAGACTCTTGATATTACATATATATTATTTTCTCCATTTTATTTATTTTTAATCATTTCACACTTATTTTCCAAAAGGCATTCCATTAAAATAAAAAAATAATAATAAAAAAAATCGGTTTGATTTAATTCGAACAGTGCCCTCTAAAATAAAAGCTAGATTTCTATATGAGCGAGAGACCGGTTTATAATTTGAAAATTTCACGTTTTTATTTCACAATTGAGCCCTCACCCCTAGAAGTAAGCGTTAGTAAATAGAAACTTTATAACCCATGTGTACTTTGTCTAATTAAAATTGAAATATAAAGTAAGTATACATAATCTATCACTCTATCTCAGTACACAAATTCCATGCATCGAAATTCAAAGAGACTCGTATCGAAATGAGGATCAGAGGATGTACAATTCCGTGCAAAAATGACTTCAATTAAGAGGGCATGAGGAGGTGGTTGTGACTTGTGATGTTGAAATTATGAAGGAAATTAGGAAACTATGTGTCATGTGTCGTTAGGTAAAGAAGGTGGAAACATTTACTTTTGAAGACCTAAAAGCAGGCTTACTAGCTACTGATCTTATAGCTCTTTAATAGATTTGGACTTATGTTATAATTAATTAAATTTAAAATAATCATTTACTTTTGAATTACTGAGTTAGTGTACTATACTGATCTTATAGCTCCTTAATAGTTTTGGACTTATGTTATAATTAATTACATTTAAAATAATCAACCCTATGATATTGAGAAGTTTATTTATTTATTTATTTTTCTACATATATCAAGTGACATATTTTGCAAAATGCCACTTTTTGTGACATAATACTCTTAAGTAGGTGTATTCAATTAGGATTTTTGAGGACATTTAAAGACATTATAAATCCTGGTGTATTTAATTCAGACGTTTAAATACTTTAAAAGAGTCTATATTAATCCAGTGGTATTCAATTCAGATTTTTATGGACTTTTAAAGAATTCTTTCAAATCCAGGTGTATTGAATTGAGACTTTAAAAATGTCTACAAGAATTAAGGTGTATTCAATTAAGACTGGATTTTAAAGTATTTTCTTAAGTCATGGATTTTGGTGGACTTGATGGTGAGAGGTATTAATATCGAAGGCCATAAAAGTCCAGCTTTCTCCCTAAGGATTTTAGTGGACTCACCAACAAGAATAATACACCTCTGAGAATGAACACAAGCTTAAACCGACAAAATCTCCTCATTCCATAAAGTAATAAGACCACTCGAAGCACCGATAACATCAACACCCACCCCTTTGACAACAAGTTACCTCTTAGAGACTGAATCACACTACTATCAAAGCTACCTAATTTTGTCTCTTGTAAGAACAGAACAATAGGTTTAACCATATAAACCAAACTTTTCACCACTTTTCTTTTTTCCACCCTTTCCAAGCCTCTTATGTTCTATGAAATAGCTAACATAAAAAGAGAGGAAACCCGAAAGCATAAAACAACAAACGAGAGCTAACCTTAATGTTCCAAGAGCCTTAAAACATCTTCTTCTTCTCTGGTAGTAATGACAACTTCCAAATCTAGCTCGTTACCACCAAAATCGAACCCAAGTGCCGAACCAACCTAAAAAACACAAGAAGGCTCATCAACCTCTACCACCGATTTGCTCTACACTGAAGGAAGCCTTGGCTTCGAATTTCTGGTATGCATTGAGTGTCTAATCGGGGTTGCTTCAAACACACCTCCAGATTTCCTACTCGTCTTTAACCTTGCACTTTCAGCTTCGACCACCACAACTATCTGAATCATATCATCCGAATTGAAAGAGTCTTGAACCAGGTCCTCATCCGCATGCAAAGCCTCTCTGATTGTCCCAACATTTTCAGTTTCAATAATGGCTCTCAAGAGCTCACTTTCACTGAACTCATCAGCTGGACCAGGCTGCTGGGTCACTCCCCTACAAACTTCCACCCTACCAATATCCACCACCACTTGAATGCCTTATGTTCTATGATTCTTATTAGATACATGATCCACTCTCATCTCCTTCCCACTTGGCCCAACCTGAACAAAGGACCTGTGGTGATTATTTCGGGCGAGGCCTAATTGACCCATGGGAACTATCGTTGGCCCAATAACTTATGTGTGGGTTCTCAAACCATCCTCATTTCCACCCTTCTTAGAGCACTCACCTACAACTTTAACTGAATTCAAAAAATTGTTTCTATAATGACAATCATCAGAGGAAGATGTGGTTAGTTCTGAACTCCTAGCACTTACTCTGACATTCCTTCCTTTCTTTTGAAGACCTAGCTTTGCATTTTGAATGATTCCAAGCCTAGCCTTTTTCTTTGTCTTGAGAATCCTAACAGATTTTCCTTTATCACCACTTCTTTTCAGCCGAACTCCTTTCTCACCAACTCTCATTGTAGCCATCCCATCAGGACTCAATCTCTGCACACTCCACCTCTGTTCACACGACTTGCTCTCTTCCGACTGTTTCTCCTGCCAAGATGCCCAACTGGCCTGCTTGACGTTCTGGTGCAAATCCAAAAACATCTCCAGCCATCCCACATCCAACTGTTTCTTATCTTCCACCATCTTCACATTAAAGAATTTATTACCAATCTGCATTTTAACATTGAAAGAACAGTTATCTGTTTGAGGGATTTTTCGAATGATCCCCTCGTTGATTCTCTGCCCAATGATATTAATTTTCCACCACTTCAGCTGTCAAATAACGATTCGTTGCTCAAGGATGATAATCTTCCAAACCCTCTGCCTTCGTTCTGTGAGAATGATTTCGATCTTCCACCATCTCAGCTACTGTCGGATAATAATAATTTTTTGCCCCAAGACGACACAACTTGTTCGAAGCATGGAAGGGAGCTACCTACTCCTAGTCAGGGACGAGGACGGGCATAATCGCTTATTCCTGGAATAGTGTCAGGGATAAGGACATGTGGCATATGTTGCCATGTGGTAGGATTGTAACGGGCAATACATGGTGCATTGCATTGCACCCAAGATTTTTCCCTGTTTGTGAGTTTGAAATAATTTTTTATGAAGGATTTGTCACTATTTTGAGTAGTTAGTCATTGCTCATTAACGTTACTTGAATGTATTTGTAGTTAGTAGTTAGATTGTTTAGGTACTTTGTTTAAGTCACTATTAACAAATTTAAGTTTGTCTGTTCAGTGGATATTTAATTATACGGATATTAGATGCTAGTTTTTCCATATTGTTAGATTAATCTTACCAAGTAATTAAATTCAAGTCTCACCCTGTAATTAAATTCATATTTGTTGAGTATTTTCTTAGTATCTATTTGATTATGTTTGGATTTTGGATTTAGACCGTTAGTTCTTAGAGTGTTTTAGAGAGAGAATTGATTTGCTTGTCAGTATTGAACTAAAATTGGAATTATAAAATTGGTTACTAAAGAATAGGGACATGCTTCAGGTTTAAGTTGGTAATAAATTTCATATATATATATATATATATATATATATATATTAACGTAATTAACCAAAGAACTTGAATCAGTCTCGGCTTATTATTAACAAAATTAGAAGTGGTGACAAAATCCGAAACCGGTGAGATTTGCTTCTCTAGTATTCTTTATTCCAATTTTCATCAAAATCATCTATGAGCTGATGGAAAAGAACTTCTAGTAATTTTGCAGAATATAAAAATAGCGTTCATGTCAATCTAGGGCTTAATACTATTATTTGAGTCTATATATATAGACATGAGCTTTTGGATCCTGTAGAAACTTAAAATTGTTTTCGATAATAAGTTTTATCAGGATTTTATAGTTTTGAACCTTGAATGAATTTTATTTGTTATTCGAATTTGTTTTGCCTTCGATTCTTTCTACCTATATATGTTCGTACTTGCAGGTTTATAGGATTATCATAGTGTTTAAACTTTTTGATCCGGTGTTAACCCGAAAATAATATTTTTACTACAAGAGTTTATATAAATGATGAGATGCGAGCAAAATTATCTTTGAGACTTTGACTCTTGACTCCCAACTTTAAGTACAATATAGATTCTTAGTCCTGTCAAAATTTACAATATGAAAATAAATAATAAAAATCAATAGCATTTTCATTTGTTATACATACACGGATATTTCGATAAGTTGAGGTAATTCACTTGTAAGTCCTTCACCAGCCACACATTTTTTCCCATTATTCAAAATCCAAATTTATAATTCAAGAAGAATAAAATAATTAAAGTCAAGTCCATATACACAACCAAAAACATGCGAAACCCCTGATCTGTCTACTACAAAACCGGAGTACTCTATATTCTCATTCTTCTTCTAAAACCAACTTTTGTTCTTCCTTTCTCCTATAAGAAGATCGAGAAAATCATTCAATTGAAGAGTTCATTGATGCAAAGTTGATAATCTATTACTATTTGATGGATAAAAAAACTGAAAAATTAAACCTTCGCCTAGCAACATAATAATGAAAATCGATCTCTACACAGTCAAAGGCTCATTTGTTGGTGGTTGGCGATTTTGGAAGTAAACATCTGAGCCGTGTTTGATCTTGGTAGACAATTGTTGGAAAAAAAAATATTTTTAATAATTTTAATATGTTTGATCTTGGTGTGATAATATTTTTAATTCTACTGTCAAGGTGCCAACCGCATGATGTTGAGAAAAATGCTGCTATGAATAGCTGCCTTGTTTTCTGGAACCCGCCTGATTTTGATTGGGTTAAGCTCAATGTTGACGGTAGTAGGAATCCTGAATCAGGCTGTATCTCTGCTGGTGGTGTTGCTAGGAACCATTTGAAGCAATGGCTGGTTGAGTTTGCTCTGAACAAGGGATCAGGGAGTCTTCTTGAAGCTGAGACGTGGGGTTTGCTGGGGGGTCTAAAGCTGGTTTGGAAGGCTGGGTTTAGAAAAGTGGTTATTGAATCTGATTCACAGTCCGCTGTGGCTCTCATCAACAATGACAGCTCTATGAATTATCCTATTTTCAACATTATCCAAGATTGCAAATTCCTCCTGAGAAGTAATTGGAGCTGCAAAGTTATGCATGTTTACAGGGAGAGTAATAAAGTGGCGAGTAGCTTGGCGAATTTGGACCATTCTCTTGATCTGGGGACTACTATTTTTGAAGACCCTCCTTTGAAGATTGTTGGCTGCTTGGAGCATGACTTCAAGGGTGCTATTAGTAGTAGACTTGTAACTAGTTTTTAATTTCGTTCTGTTTCTTTGTTTTTTGGGCTGATTAGCACCCTTTGCACCAAAAAAAAGAAATGAAAAAGAAACAATATTATTAAATAAAAAACAGATAAAAGCTAGAATTATATTGGATTGGCTGTCGATGGTGCAAACTCGAGTGAGTAGTTTAAGTCTTTAAGGAGAGGAAAAAAAGTTTATTATAAAAGAATTGTCAATTTGAATGAGATTAGAACTTATATAATTTTATAGCATCTTTTGTTTTTATTAATTAAATATTATAATGTAAGAATCGGGACTATTTTGTTTTGTAGTTCTAGCATATATAGTAAACTATTGTTCAATAATATAATTCAACCAAAAATAAAAAATGTATGAATAATTCAAATTTGTTTATCACCATTCGCGCTACTGTAATTGTTACAAATTAAGTTTATTAATTTGGCACTATGTTTTACACATTCTTTTTTCTAAATTATTTATTATGGAAATATAAAATAAATAATCCAATAAATAAATATATATTTAATTTTTTAAAAAAGGTGAAAAGACACAAGGAATTTATATTAATCTATTTATATTGATTTTTGGTTCATTGAAAAAAAAATAATATAAAATATTAATGTTCTTAAAAATAAATAATTATGTAATTGTATAAAATGATTGATGTAGCTAGTTAATAAAAAAAATTAAAAGTTTCTTTTAATGGATAGGATTTAATCTCTTTTCTTTTCTTATTTAATACAGACATTGTCTGTTATCTATTTAGGGGAATACTATCTACTTTCTCCATTTGCCTTCCCCATTTACCTTTTCCACTCATTGCTTGACACGTATACACTTTTGTATTTAATAAAAAGCTCTCACTTTCTGAGAGAGAAGTTTTTTTACATCTTTATCCCTTATTAATGAAATGGCAGAAGAAACCACTAGGGATAAAGACGTAAACAAGCACTGTCTCAAAAAGTTAGAGTTTTTTATTAAATACAAAAGTGTATACGTGTCAAACAATGAATGAGAAAGGTAAGTAGGAAAGGCAAATAAGGAAGGTAGATATCATTCCCCATCTATTTAATACTTTATCTCTCCAAAATATTATTATTTTATTTAATTCTCTCAACTTATTTAATTTTGTCTTTAATTTTTTTTTCTTTTATTTTTTTCCTTCACACGTTTTTTTCTTTTCACCTTAGGACATCAACAGTGTGACTTTCACTCTTTAATATTTAAAATCTTTCATTTCCCTTTCTTTATTTTCTTTCTATTTCATTGGATAGCATCAACTAATTTTAATCATATTCAAAAATGTCAAAAAACTGGGAATTGGAAGACTTATCAACTTGGTTTACCTACAGTATTTTTTCTATTCTTCGAATTTTTATTTATATTTATATTTAATTATTTATGTTATCTTGTATCTTCTTGTTTTCTGGTTAAAAATAATAATAATTAAAAAAAAAAAAGATTGAAAGAACAAAAAATTTGGTTTTTTTAGGAATGGTTTATATAAGGTTGTTACAATCTTGTTAAATTTTTTGTTGTAAGATTTGACATGTTAGATTTCTTTTTAATTTTTTACCTTGGAAAAAAAATTATTTTGTTTATTTTTCTTCTTTTTGAAATAGATGTGATGATATCTATTTTTGTAAATAGATTTTATGACAGTTAAATCTATATACAGTAATCATACCAAAGTAATTTCTGAGAATTGTTTTTCATATGTTTGGATAAATTATTAACATTAAAAAAAATCCAAATCCAAATCGGTAGTAAAAAATCATTTTTTTTTTCATTTAAATTATTGTATTATTGTATTACCATGATTTATTTTATATATTGAATTTTATTTAGGCTGTTGACAAAACTCAAGAAAATATTGGTGAAACAAGGAGTGCAAAAAAAAAAAAAAAAATGCAAGAGATTTAAAAGCACCAGATGTAGGGATGTTTTTTGAAACAATGGATGAAGCTAGAAATTACTATGAAGATTATGGTCGACAAGAAGGATGTTGGATTCAGACAAGATCTTCATCTAAGACTAGATTGGGTTCAAATGAGGTGACTAGTAGGAAGTTTGTTTGTGCACATCAAGGGAATTATGTTACAATGAATAAGAGCTATGATATTGAAGAAGAAAAAAAATAATAAAGAGACAAGTGAGATTGATGAAACCAAAAGAAGTGGTAGAAATTGTTCAACAATTAAATGTGGATGTGAAGCTAGTATGCGAATTGTACATGATAAATGGTCCAACAAATGGAGAGTTTCAATTTTTAAGGATACTCATAATCACAAAATAGTTTCTCCAGCAAAAAGAATAAAAATGAAGTTAAACAATCACATGTTTGGGGAAGCTAAAAGTTTGATCGAAACAATTCATACAAAAAATTTGCAAGTTGGAAAATGTAAGGATTTAGATTTGTATTGGCTTGATTCCATTGCAAAACTCTCTTTGTTTGTATTAGTTAGTTGCTTAGGTGTTTTTTAGTTGAAAGGAGAAAAGCAACTTCTCATGTAAATATCGTCTTCAAGAGGAAAAACGCTTCTTGGATGCTAAGGAATCAAGATATTTCTTCCTTTTGTAAGGTGTAAACGCACGAACACACACACAATTCATACATTTGTGTCCCTGCATCGTTGCGCTAACCGCACAATACATTGCATTCATATGTGTCCATGCATCGTTGTGCTAAATTTGGGATAACACATTCACACACTTGTTGAAGTATACACTTGCATTGATTTCATATTGACAAACATTGTATAATTGCATGTTCTAGAACTATCTCTAGGAAATGACATACTTGTGTGATCTTATGTTTATTTGTTTGGGTTTTATTGTTTTGAACTTGAATATATACTCATATGATTTTATATTGAGTTCCGGTCGTTTCGGTTACTCACTCATTTGATTTCGAGTTCAAACGAGGAAGTTACATGACTTTATGTTCTCTTATAATGTGTTGTCTTCGTCGTCGTGTATCAAGTTGAATTCATAACCTTTGGTTAAAGTTTAATAGTCTTCCTCATGAACATAAAAAAATTGCTTTGTGGATTGCAAGAATCTCAGCAGATAAGGCATCCTGAATTCAATTAAAAACTGAGAATAAACCTGTAACCCTCCATAAACTGTCTCTCAACACTCTACCAATCCCTACGTTACTTGGGTTGCCTCTAGCCGAACCATCAACATTGAATTTGAGAGCATTTACATTTGGAGGAATCCAATTTTTCTCAATCGCTTTCTTCACTGGCTTAGACTGAATGCAGCTAACCTTTAAATTAAGAAGCATAATAGAAATTGAGAGCTTTGTACGGCTACTAAGGTGTTTAAACCACCACGCCACACGAAACTTAACTGAATCCACAGCTTGAGAGACAGAAGTATTAGTTTCTTTGAACAATTTTTAATTGCGAGCCTCCCATATGGACAATGTCACCGCCCGAAATAAAGTGTTCCAAACCTTTATTTGGTTGACAGACGACTACAAGCCTTCCCATCCCAAGAACCATTCATTGAGAGACTTGTTAACACAGCACACAACATCCCACATATCCATACAACATGACCAAAGCTTCCACGACCAATTGCATCTCAAGAAAAGATAGTCAATTGATTCCTCATCAGAATCACACAACAGGCAAAGAAGAGAAACAGCAGGATTGAAGCCAAATTTTATCATAACCTGTCTTACCACCAGTCTTCCACGAAGAAGCTACCATAGAAAATTTCAACCTTAGGAGGGCTGATCCATTGTCAAATCTTATTGTGATTGACTGTATTGACCATGTTCGACTCTTCCAGCTGCTTGCGATAGGATCTCAACGAAAAATAACCAGCTGAACTAAATGTCCATGCCAAGACATCAGGGACTAGCCAACGAATTATAATACAATCTAAGAAACACTTAAAAACTCTCCACAGTTCCTTCTCCCAATCAAACAGAGATCTTCGAAGAGGCACCTCCCAAGTCCAGTTATAGTCTTGCCACCTGCCAAAGTTGTGAACAAGGCCTTTTTTTAGAGTGGCCAACGCAAAAATTCTAAGGCAAGTAGCCTTTAGATGAATGTCGTTCCCTACAATAATCTCCAAGAAATTGCATTTCTTACCATTGCCTATGATTTCCTTCAAACCACTCATCAAAACTCTACTAATGACAGTGCCTTCAGCAAAAAGGCTATGTATAGCCTTAACAAAAGGGGAAGCAAAACTATGGTCATCCCAATTCCATAAGAGATTTGATAAAGAGATCCCGTACCTGACACAAACTACTCTTCTCTACAAAGAATTATCTTCCTTGTCAAACCTCTAAGCCCATTTTGCTAGAAGACGATTATTTTTGTCACTCATCCTACCAATGCCCAAACCGCCAAAATACTTGCTCTTGCAAATAGTTCCCTAATCTATTGCGTGAATCTTCCTCTTCTTCCTACCATCTCCCCAAAAAAGGCTCTCTGTATTTTCTCAATGGCATGAGCCACTCAAACCGGAAGTTTGAACATAGATAAGTAGTAAGCCGGAATGCTCAAGAGGACAGCCTTGATAAGGGTTAGCCTCCCACCTTTGTTGAGGAATTTCCTCTTCCAAGGAGCAAGTATGTTCTCAACACGATTCAGGAAAGGATTCTAGAAAGATTTAGAATTCAGATTGGCTTCTAAAGGTAAACCTAGATAAGTAATGGGCAAAACAGCCCTTTTACATTGAAAAACATTTGTCCAAACGTCCTCAGGATGATTTCTTTTGCGAACTTGAACCAAACAAGATTTATGGAAGTTTATCTTCAAACCTGACGCCAATTCAAAGCATCTCAGGATCCTTTTGGTATTTCGAAGGAATTCCATCATCGACTTGAGAAAAATGATCGTTTCATCGGTGAATTGGAGATGCGAAATATGAACTACATTGTCACCAAAAGTCGCTCCTCTCAATAACCCTATAACGACAGCCTTATTAAACAAGTAATTCAACCCTTCCGTTACTATATTAAACAGAAATGGGGACATCAGGTCCCTCAACGGAGCCCTCTCTCAACACCAAACTGAGGAGTGCGACTCCCGTTTACCAAAACCGAAATCAACGGAGTAGAAATACAACTCCTAATCCACACACGCCATCTTTCCCTAAAGCCCATATCGGTCATCATAACCCCTAGAAAATCATGATCAACGGTATCATAAGCTTTTTGAAAATCCAACTTCACAATCAAACCACCCTCATTTTCTCTTTTCCACATCTGAATAATTTCTTTCGCGATTACGAAACTGTCGAGAATCCGACGACCTTTGACAAAAGCCATATGAGAATCACCTATGATGAGGTTCATGATATTCTTCAAACAATTTGCCATGACCTTAGCCAAAATCTTATACATAGAACTTACTAGACTTATGGGTCTGAAGTCCTTCAGGGTCTCCAATTTGTCACATTTGGTGATAAGGGCTATAAAAGTTTTGTTAATATCATTAACAATTGAGCTGTCCTCATGAAACCCTTGGATAAAGTGCATAAAATCACCCTTGATCATATGCCAATTAGCTTTGACAAAGTTGAGATTAAGGCCGTCAGGGCCAGGAGCCTTATTACCGTCACAGTAGTTTAACGCACTCCAAACCTCTTCCTCTGAAAACAGTTTTTCTAGAGATCTACTCTCCTCATCCAAGAGCTTGTTCACACCCAGCTCATTTATTACAGGTCTCTGCTACCGAGAATTCAAGAATTGATCCTTAAAAAAATTGAAGACACCCTCTTTGATAAGATCGGGTTTCTCCACTCTGACTTTATTGATCAAAATGTTACCAATATGGTTACCCCTTCTTCTACCATTAGCCATGAGATGGAAAAACTTGGAATTCTTGTCCCTGTCCTTCAACCATTTAACTCTTGACTTTTGACGCCACACATGCTCTTCTTTCTGGATTCCTTTCCACATTTCTAAAAGAATGTCAATTCTATCTTTCCTTAACACTTAGGTCCACCCATCATAAATAGCTTTCTTTTTCACTTCTACTAGCCGAGACTCACACACCTTGAGGGAGAAAGAATTTATTTTATTTTTCCAGTAAGCTATGCTTCAGCTTGAGTTAACCGATTTAGCCTTATAAGCCAAGATAAAATCAGGAAAACTAACCAAATTACAACCCCCTCCATCCTTCAACAACCTTCTCCATCAAATCCCCATCTTCCAACCAATCATTATAGAAATAAAAAGGGCAGAGCCCCGAATCAACTCTTGATTCACCAATCAAAACTACACAGTGATTCGAAACTTTTCTTGGCATCCCTTTTTGAGACAGGTTAAGGAACCAAGAGAGGATCCAAGGAAAAATAAGAAATATGTCACAACTATGATTTAATTTTGTTTCTTGAAGAAGAAGAACTATCGGTTTGTAGAGACCCACGAAGTTTCTCACAACTCTCCTCTTCTCCAATCTCCCTAGACCTCTGATATTCTAGGACATTGCTAACATAGGAAAAAAAAAATCCCACAAACCGGACAGAAGGTTAACCTTAACAATTCTCCTAATTTATGCACAAATCCTCATCTTCTTGAATCCTCTCACTTAATCTAGTTGCCATTTCCTCCTGTCTTCCTCTGAAATCAAGCCCAAGGGCCATCTATGTTTCAATTATTTTTGCCACCTTCACATCCAGGTACCAAACACCTTGACTGCCAATTAGAACCTCATAATGGCTTCTGACTTTTGATCCGCCACTACTCATCTTAGACTTGAAATTCACCCCCAGAGTTATACCTTTCTTAATAATTTTGTCTAATTCCTCCTGCAGCCATTGAGTTGGTTCAGCTTTTGCCTCATCAGCCTTTGTAGCTTGCTCTCCCATGTCTTCACCAACTTTAGAATTTCTAGTTCTCATACTATGACACTTAGTAGAATTGCGATTTCGATTTCCCTTATTATTCTTTGGAGTATTTGGAGGTAAGCTATCTCTTGCAATACCCAACTCCACTAATGGCAAAGAGGCTAGAACCTGATAAGAATGAGAGGGTATACCATTACCAGAAGAAGAAGTGTCATCTCTGCACTCGGTGCTTTCATTTGTGGAGGAAGACATATGGCTTTCATAAGAAGCATCTACCTTGTCCATCAACAGACGAGGAATAGACTGGTCTAACAGAGAATTGGGCTCCTGAATCTTCCGAGTGTTGAGATCTTGCCCATTCGTGAGATCTACTATAATGCCTATAAGAAGCTTTTTGTGATTTTGATTGAACATATTGAAAGCTAAACTTGATTCACATGAAATTGATTCTAGAAATGTTTTGTGGAATGAGCTTGATTTTTGATTTCTAGATTTAGTTTCATGATCTAAGAACTAGGATTTCTGATTGTGATATTGACTATTCTAATTTAGTTCTTGTTGATTCACATGCTTAGATTTCTAGATAACTTTGTGATTGATTGTTGAAAGCATATTCTAGTTATCTAATTGCATTTTCGTAGAGTTTGTGTGATCTACTTTCTCTATTTGATTGTGTTTGCATCATTTAGATCATTTGTCTTGCAAAATGTGTGAAGTCTCTTGTTGTTGAGTGATTTTTCAACATAGAGAAAGGAAGACTTGGCAATGAATGTGAGACTCTAAGTAAGTCCGAGCAAGAAGACTTGGTTAGGACATGTGGTCAGGTTAACCAAGCAAGAAAGTCTTAATTAAGAGTAAGGGGCTCGAAATAACTAAGCAAGGAAATCTTGGCAAGAAGCGAGGCTTCAAGTAAGTCTGAGAAAGGAAATCTCCATAGTGACTTGCGGATAGTCTAGGTTAGAGAGTAGCTTTCTAGAGACAAGCGATTTGTCTCGGTTAGAAAGTTATGGCAAAGTGACTCACTAGGTCCGAAGGTAGATTAGAAGTTGTGTATGATATTTTAAGAAATGGTGCTATTAGGTTTTTGGTTTGTCTTGGCATGTATTCCATATCAAAGCGGTGTTTTACTTGTATTGTTTAGTGGTCTTAGATTTGATGATTTCAAACTTTAAAGAAAAACTTGACCACAACTCATGTAAGATGGAGTCTTCAAAGAGAAATGTGCTAAGTTGCACAATAAATGTAATTTAGACCTCATTCCTCTTACAAGGCTTAGGCACACACACACACACACATGACATTCATATGTTTCCTTGCATGATTTTATACCATTGGTATAACATTTTCACACACTTGGCAATATATGCTCATGCATTAGATTTAAATTAATAGTCATTGGAAAATGCATGTTCTAGGACTTAGTTTAGGAAACAGCATATACGTGTGACTTGGTGTCTATTTATTTTTGTTTTATTGATTTTGGACTTGAACATGATCTCTTATGATTCTTTATTGAGTCATTGTCATTTCGGTTACTCATTCATTAGGTTTCAAGTCCAAACGATGTAGTTACGCTACATTGTGTTCTCATTCGTTGAGTTGTCTTCGTCATCGTTTTCATAGATGAATTCTCAACCTTTTTACAAAGTTTTGTAGTCTTTGCTGTGTGTGAGGGAGTTACAATTCGTAATCCAAAGACGTATTCGAAATCAAAATTTGGAGGCTCGAATATGGCCGAAGAATGAGAGCGGTGCTCGAGAGGAGCAAGCAAGACCAACAGCCAAGCTTAGTGGCCACGTGTGGATGCCGTGTGCCACACGGCCAGAGCAGCCCTCTAGTCCCGTGTGTCACACGTGCCCCATAAGGCCAGGGGCTGATGTGGCAGCCTTTGATTGGCCGGTTCCCTTCCCTCTCTCTCTTTCGTTTAAATATTTCCAATTCCCTCTATTTCATTTCAAGAAGAATAGTTTGAAATCTCACCAGAATATTCTCTCAACTTTTTCTCACCTTCCAAACACCATAACTTTCTCATACAAAGTCGGAATTGAGTAATTCAAGTTGGAGATTGTTCGTAATCAAGTTCTCTACCTTTTCCAAGTTATCTTGCAGCTGTTTGATTGATTTTTCTGGTGGTTCTACATAGAAAACCGAACGAGCTCGTGATTACAAGGTAGTGTTTATATCTTTGAGATTTCTTCTTTTATAACCTTCAATTTGCTTGGGGTTTCTTCTTCTATATGTTTTTAAATGTATGATGAATGTTATTGAGAAAGATAGCTTCATAATTAAACCTAATCAAAAGTCTAATTATAGACATATGTGAATTAGTTTCTTTAATTCTTTGATTTTCACATGTTTGAGAGTTGTGTTGTGATTAGTTTGATATCTAAAGTTGTTTGAGACTTGATTGAATCATTTTGATGATAAATGATCTTATATTTTGTTTTGATCCTATGATTGATGTAATATAGGATTATTGTATGTGTATTTGTTTTTAGAGAAATCTAAGATTTAATTGAGTAATCATTTTATCATTTCTCTAATTCTTTGGCTAGAATATTCATTGACATCATTTTATAATTTTAGCATTTTAATGTTTTGTGTATGACATCTTAAATATGTGCTTCATGAATATGATCTATTCAAGTGTTGTTTGTATGAATGAAACTAGGAGTTTTTGTGTTAGTTGTTTTCACTTACTCTAAGTTTAATTCATGTTTTTGCATCTAGACTATTAGACTTGTATTTCACATGTTTAGGTCTATTTGTGCCATGGAATGTTTTGATCACATGTTCTATGTTGAATTGCTTGATTGCATCATTTTGCATTCACATGATTACACTAGGAAGTCCTTGTGAAAGACATGAAGTCTTGCTTAGAACATGATGTTCGGATAGCCAAGCAAGAAGTCTAGTTTATAGTTAGGATGACTCGGATAGACAAGCAAGAAGTCATGGATAAGATCGGGAAAGTCCGGATAGCTATACAAAGGAGGCTTTCTAGAGGCATGAGTGCCTTGGATAGAGAGTTGGCTACATTATTGATAGGCCTAGGTATATGGATAGACATAGACTCCAATAGAGCGGGGTACACGGGATGTGTATGCACTCTTGAGGAATTTCTAATCTTCCATCAATGTTGGTTTGGTGTGTTGTCCAATATATGGTGGTTTCACATCATTGAAAGATTTCATACTTTCCAATAGGGTAGGATATACATAGACTCTACATGGGTTGATGATCTAGGATTGGTCACTTTGTAGAATTTCTAATTTGCCATCCAATATATATAGTACCCAATGGTTGTAGTTTAACATGTGGATATTTTCTCCTTGGAGGTTTTACCACGTTAAAAAAATCCTATGTGTTATTTCTTCATATCTCTCTCTATTACTTGTATATATATGTTTACTCATAATCTTGTAGTACATTCATCACTTGTGAAGTTTTGGAATCAAGATTTGTTAAGTGTGATTTGTAAAGCAATACATATTTGATCATTCTTATATTCTTTATTCTTTTGTTTATTGTTACTTTGACGTATAGCTATATTTGTTAACACTTGTAATTCCTTGAACAATATCATAATACAAGTATTCTTTGTTATTGATATTTTTGTGTTTTACACCTCATGTAACTTCTTATATATGTAGACATTGCCTAAATGATCATATGATTATATTGTCTATGTATGGATGTTTTAGATTATGTGTTGTATGTAAAGCTACCTTGAGGGTCAAACGAATGTTTGTTTCAAGGGATTGAAAAAGGTTACGCTTTAAGCAATTTAACTACGTTTGTATTATTTCAGGTGCTCAAGTGCATTAGAGGAAAGATTGGAGTGAAAAAGTATAGCAAATTGGCATCTAGAAGAATTTGGCGGCTAGGGTTCGACGGTTTAGAAATATCGTTTCAGTTTTAGAGAATTCGGCTATCACCATCTCAACGGTTAAGGTCCGTCATTTTCCTTCGGTAGAATTCCATAGATTTTGGTAGCCTTCCAATTTGGCGGTTAAGGCCCACCATTTTCCCTTTATCAAATTCCAAAGAATTTGGCAGGCAAAGCTTTGGCGGGCAAAGCCCGCTATTCCAATTTTAGAAGATTCGAAGGTTATCCATTGTGTGGTCTAGACCGCCGTTTTGGTTGCCAAAAGCCGTTCTAGGTCATCAAGTGACGAGAATCTTCCCCTAAATCCCTACCTATATAAATACCCAATATTTTTATTCCTTACATCACCTTACTAGATCTTAAGTTAAGAAAGGAAACCATCTTTACACACACACTCCTCCATCTTTGCATTTTCCTTACATTTCCCTACACAACCAACTTCCATTTCTCCATACCTTGAGAGCATCTTGAAGAGAAGAAGAAGAAGGCCTTTCTTACATCAAGAAGGGTCTAGAGCTGGAGCTTGAAGAAAAGGAGTCTTTTGCACATCGCATGAGTTTCATCTACACCTTTATTTCTCTCTTTTCATTGTTGCAATCATGTGTAACTAAACCTCATATTAGGGGATCGATGTGATACATGTATGGATGTTGGGTAATTCCATTAAGCCTATTTTAGAATATCAATTCAAGTCTTATCTTATTCATTTTTCTTCATAGATTTCAATCTTGATTTGTGTTAAACTGAACATGATTTTTAATACGGATTTATTTAATTTGAGTTATTGAAGTTGGGCAAACATCATAATTAATCTTAATTAGTTTTTAAGACTCTAATTGGATGAGAAAACTTAATAAGGAGAACATGACTCCAAGTGAAGTAATTTGGTCCTTAATCTTTTTACTTCACAGCGTCTTCGACTTGCATATACTACACATCATGGTTGAGTACTAGCACTACAAGAAAATATGTTTTCCATAACAATTCATTTACCACGGGCTTGAAAGGTGCCCGTTTAGGAAAGTAACATTGACAACGGGCCTTTAAATGCCCGTTGCAGATAATCGTTTTTTACCACGGGCCTTTAAATGCCCGTTATAGATAATCGCGTAAATTTTTTTAACAACGGGCATTAATATGCCCATTGTTGATAATCTCAACATATTAACAACGGGCATAAAAAGTTTGTTGTAAAAATGATTATTTACAACGGGCACATAAAGACCCGTTGTAAAAGGTAAATAGAGGGAAAAAAATTTCAAAACTTTTCATTTCCCACCATTAACAAAAAAAAAAAACCTTTTATTTATGTACTTCTCCATTCTTTAAACAAAAAATTCGAAAATTTTCATCTCCCGCCATGCTAATAACAAAAATATTTTATTTATACTTCTTCATTCTCTAAAAACTATCATTTTCTCCAAGTGATCCCACTTTTGTCTCTCTCTCTTTTAATCACTTTCTCTTTATTTTCTCCAAAATTTGTTTCAATTCCATATTTCTATTGCTTTGATTTTCTTGTTGTGTAATTAAAAATTAGTACTATTATTTTGGGTTTATTTTCTTCTTCTCCTTTGTGTCTTACTCTAACACATACATACACTTCATATTCAAGATTTAAAAGGATAATAATTTTTATAGTTTGGTTTTTAAGATGTTTGCTTAATTAAAAAGAAATCATATTTTTCTTGGTACTTTGTTGTATAAGGTAAGTTCATTTGTTTTATATATAATTGCTATTAATTCTCTTATTTTTATATTATTCATAATTTTTAGTTTTTATTTTATCATTTTGTTTCAATTATGTAAGTTGTAATTTTGGTTTTAGTTATTTTTTTATGAGTGTGATAATGATTATTTCTTCCCTCTTTCTTTTAGATTTTTTTTTTCTTTTTAGATAACACACAAGATTTCTACAAAAATTGTTGATATATAATTAGAGAAAGTAAGGGTGAATAAAATGTGGATTCTAGAATCATATAAATTTCTCCATAAAAAAATCATATAAATTTCTAGAATTTTCAGATGAACAAAATATGAATTTCCCCAATTTTTTTAATAAAAAAAAAACGTAAGAGTTTCTAAAATCAATAAATTAATTAATTTTTTAATAAAAAAAATACCAATCGACCACGGGCAATGGCAGTTGTAAGTAATTAATCAACAACGGACAATGAGAGTTTTCAGTAACACATCGACAACGGGCAATGCTCGCTGTAAATAATGTATCGACAACGGAGAATACCCGCTGTTGAAAAGCGCGCTTTTCCACTACTACTCCATCTATAGTGGGCACTATGTCCGTTGTCGATACACATTTATAGAATTCTCGATCCCCGAGGAACGAACCTTGCTCTAGCACTATACAAATCTTTGATTCGTGCTCTTGCAAGGTGAGATATTAAGTATAAGGAAAATCTCGGTCAATTCAATAGTGGGGGAAATAGAAAGAGAAACAACAAAGAAATAAGATAAAAAAATTAAAACTCAAAAAAGATTTCAAGCAAAGATTTTGACGAGAACATGAAACGTAGAGGAATTGATAGGAGGACAAAAAAAAAGAAGAAGAGGAATAGCATAAATTTGAAGGAAAAAAAAAACAGATCTAAAAAAATTCAAGAAAATAAGTCTCAGGTTCCTTTTCTTAGACTTATTTTTTTGATTTCCAGGACTTATTTTGAATATATTTGAGACTTGTTGTATGTAACTACTAGTGTGTAAAAAAAAATGCAAGAATTGGATGTCTCGGACTTATTGTAAGTCTCCCAAATGATCACAGACTTGCAATGAGTCTCGAATTGTGAGAAAAGGAACTCGAGACTCATTTCATAGAAATTTTTCTATATCTATTTTTTTTTTAGATTTATGTTATTTCCTTTATTTATTTATTTTTATTTCCTCTACCTGTTGATTCCTCCTCAATGTTTCATTCCCATGTATTAAATCACTTGCATGTTTCAACCAATCTTTTTTTAAAAAAAAAACACCTATTTTTCCACACAAAATTTTTTTTAAAAAAAAATCATAAACACAAAGACAAGAACAAAATTTCTTTTCATTGTCTATTGTCTGAGCTTCGTGACTTCAGTTTGAAGAATGAATAGAGTTAAGTGAGAAATGAAATCAAGTAAACAAAAAATAAAGAGAAGTTGTGGTGAAGTGAGAAATGAAATCAAGGAAAAAAATTGGTGTTTTTTTTATGACAGAATCTTCCTTGGGTTTGCAATTTTACCACCAGAAACAATTTTATCTTTAATTTATACACACCTCCCCTACCAATAGTTAAATTTGGTCAAGCTTAATCGTTGACCAAGTCAGAAAATTTGGTCAAACTTAACCGTTGACCAAGTTTGACTGTCAAAACCAATAGTATTTTCTTCAGTTTAGCTTCTTTTTTTTTTAAAAAAATAAATATAAAAAAAAAAAGGATCTCCTGCAGTATCAAAATTTATTATTTAAAAAATAATAATAAACTTTTTTTATAAAAAAAATAATTAAAAAAATGAAGTCTAGAAGGGAAGGCATAAAATTGGCATCAAAGAGTTGTATTACTAACATAACAAACATTTCCGTGTAATAAAATAAATAACAGAATAATAATTCAATTAATTTTTTTTAAAAGAATAATAATTCAATTAATGTATATCTAAATCGTATTAGTCTCTATCTCCCCGTTAAATTAGTTATTACATATATACTCTCCTTATTTGCAAGTGACTCTAATTCCTTGATCAAGTACAACAAGTATTCTAGTATGTACGGTCAAAATTATATTTATCATATATATACATAAAAACTCACTTGATAATTTATTTTTTCAAGATTTACGCTTGCTTTAGGTCTAAGTTATAGCTTCATATAAAAAAGGTTTCCATTTATTCAACTCTCAAACACCCTTTTCTTTATTTCTTTCTTTCTCGAGCAGTTGAGAAAGGAAACATGAAAAAAGAAAATGGACAAGGGAGGATGATGGTGGGGGAGGAGGTTCTACCAGGGTTTCGTTTTCTTCCGCAAGATAGCGAGTTGATTATTTATTACTTGAGAAAGAAAGTGTATAATCAACCTTTGCATTCGAACAAAGACATTTATGATGTTGAAATCAACAAATACACTCCTCGCCAACTTTTTGGTACGTTTATATAAACATTGTTCCCTTTAATCTCTCTAGTTTCTTGTTTTTCTTTTATTTTCTTTCTTGATCAATCATGCTGTTTAATTTGGATAATGTTTGTCGAAGCTTTATGGTGATCAACTGGTGAAGAAATTGTAATATTAGAACAGCCATGCATATATCTGAAAATAAGATCAAATTTCCATGTGAATTAAAATCTTTATACCATTAAAGTCCTTTTAATCCAAAGGTAATAAATGTGTGTCAAGTTTTGTGTAAAATATTTGGGCTTCCCGATTGACAATTCTTTTTTATTTTTTATTAGTTTTCAACATATTTTAATTTATTGTGATTGCATTCAATGGAGTCTTTAAGTTGTGCGCTGTGCTCTGTTTACTGATTCGAGTCTTGGTGGCCTTCGTTTGTTTTCTGTCTTGTGTCGTGTCGTTTTTGTTTGGCTGTCTCTAATTTGTCGTTTGATTCCGTTCTCGGTCTTTTTGGCTCGATGAATAAATTGTGGTTCAAAAATAATAATTTTTTTTTTTTTTTGAATTGTAGTAAATTTAGTAATTGAACAAAGTGAACATATATTTCGAATACACAATTTCATTCATATGTGTGTGAGGAACGTACCATTAGGGTTTCAGCTTTCATCGATCCTAATTTATTAGGTGATGTTGTTTAATTGATTGTTTCTTATAGTTAATTATTAAACCACGTACATAAGAGATTGATTTTCATAATCCGCACAATTACTTGAAAATCGAATGTATAATTAGGTTACTTTTGAAGATTGCATTGATTTGCAAGAAGTAAAATTAAGTTGCATAATATATATAACAAGTAATATTATGCACATGCACGAAAATATATTTTAGCCTTTGGCGATGACATCCTTTTTTTTTTAATATATCATCAAACCCCATATTTACATATGATATCTTCGTGAAATTAATTAATTGTTATGTAAAAACAGAGAATTACATGAGAAAAGGAGAGGCAGCAATGTACTTTTTCACACCAAGGGATCGGAAATATCCGAATGGGAATCGTCCGAATAGAGCTGCCGTGGGTGGCTTCTGGAAGGCTACTGCTTCTAAACATGCCATCGTAGACGAGAATAATCTAATAATTGGCTACAAAAGTGCACTTGTTTACCATAGAGGCACCCCTAAAGAATCAACTAAAACTGATTGGCTCATGCAAGAATACACTCTCGTCCCTGACAATACTGCTGCCAATATTCCTTCCTCGTCTTCCTCCACAAACATGAAGGTACACACAATTGTCATTCTTTTAATTATGAATTACAAATTAATATTCCAAATTATTTCTTCTTCTTCTTTTATATTAATTTAGCTATTATATAAGGCATGCATAGTTGCAGGTGTAGTTTTGAGAGGGAAGGTTATTTTCTTTTAGGGTATTTAAAAATAAAAAAAATTGAATCTTTGATTTTTGTAGGCCATTGGATTGAAATCTAATGAATAATTACAACTCACTAATTATACTAAAACTGTCTCTATATATTAGCTTAACCCCTTTTTATGTATGCAGCTAAATACTTTCGTACTATGCAAAATCTACCGGAAGTCAACCAAGTTAAAGGAAGCCTCTACGAGCTCTGCAGCTCCTCCACTGCAAACAACTTCACCGCAAACACCACCAGTGCTGCCGCTGCAACAAACAAATTATCATCATCAATATGAGCAAATGCTTCCAGTGCTGCCGCTGCAAGCGAATGATCATCATGAGCAAATGCCTCTGGAGCTGCCGCTGCAAGCGGTTAATGATCATCAATATGAGCAAATGCTTCCAGTGCTGCCGCTGCAAACGAATGATCATCATGAGCAAATGCCTCTGGAGCTTGATCATCAATATGAGCAAATGCTTCCAGTGCTGCCGCTGCAAGTGAATGATCATCATGAGCAAATGCCTCTGGAGCTGCCGCTGCAAGCGATTAATGATCATCAATATGAGCAAATGCTTACAGTGCTGCCGCTGCAAGCGAATGATCATCATGAGCAAATGCCTCTGGAGCTGCCGCTGCAAGCGATTAATGATCATCAAAATGAGCAAATGCTTCCAGTGCTGCCGCTGCAAGCGAATGATCATCATGAGCAAATGCCTCTGGAGCTGCCGCTGCAAGCGATTAATGATCATCAAAATGAGCAAATGCTTCCAGTGCTGCCGCTGCAAGCGAATGGTCATCATGAGCAAATGCCTCTGGAGCTGTCGCTGCAAGCGATTAATGATCATCAAAATGAGCAAATGCTTCCAGTGCTGCCGCTGCAAGCGAATGATCATCATGAGCAAATGCCTCTGGAGCTGCCGCTCGAAGCGATTAATGATCATCTATATGAGCAACCGCCTCCAGTGCTGCCGCTGCAAGCGAATGGTCATCATGAGCAAATGCCTCTGGAGCTGTCGCTGCAAGCGATTAATGATCATCAAAATGAGCAAATGCTTCCAGTGCTGCCGCTGCAAGCGAATGATCATCATGAGCAAATGCCTCTGGAGCTGCCGCTCGAAGCGATTAATGATCATCTATATGAGCAACCGCCTCCAGTGCTGCCGCTGCAAGCGATTAATGATCATCATGAGCAAACGCCTCCAGTGCCGCCGTTGCAAGCGATTAATGATCATCATGAGCAACCGCCTCCAGTGCTGCCTCTGCAAACTAATGATCATCATGAGTATCATTCTCAACTGCCATACAATGTAGGATTTTCATTTCATGATGATCGAGACAATAATTTTTGGTTTGGTGATAATCTGTGGGAATTTTCGTATGATCCCCTCGTTGATTCTCTGCTCAATGATAGTAATCTTCCACCACTTCAGCTGTCAAATAACGATTCGTTGCTCAAGGATGATAATCTTCCAAACCCTCTGCCTTCGTTCGGTGAGAATGATTTCGATCTTCCACCATCTCAGCTGCTGTCGGATAATAATAATTTTTTGACCCAAGACAACACAACTTGTTCAAAGGATGGAAGGGAGCTACCTACTCCTGGTCAGGGACAAGGATAGGCATAATCTCTTATTCCTGGAATAGTGTCAGGGATAGGGATAAGGATAATAATAGGGATTATATGGGTAAGGATATATGGGGGATCCACGAAATGAGGGACGCATGCCATCTCTATTTATGGAGAGAAACTTGGGTGTAGTGGGATGCATATGCATCTCCCCCGTTGCGATTGTGACATGTGACATATGTTGCCATGTGATAGGATTGTAACGGGCAATACAAGGTGCATTCCATTGCAACCAAGATTTTTCCTTGATTGTGAGTTGAAATATTTTTTTATGAAGGATTTGTCACTATTTTGAGTAGCTAGTCATTGCTTATTAACTTTACTTGAATGTATTTGTAGTTAGTAGTTAAATTGTTTAGGTACTTTGTTGAAGTCACTAATAACAAATTTAAGTTTGTATGTTCAGTGGATATTTAATTATACGGATATTAGATGTTAGTTTTGCCAAGTAATTAAATTCAAGTCTCACCCTGTAATTAAATTCATATTTGTTGAGTAATTTCTTAGTATCTATTTGATTATGTTTGGATTTTGGATTTAGACCGTTAGTTCTTAGAGTGTTTTAGAGAGAGAATTGATTTGCTTGTCAGTATTGAACTAAAAGTGGACATGCTTCAGGTTTAAGTTGGTTGTTATGAATCTTAGTATAAAGGTGCAGAAAATCTGATGACAATATAAACCAAAAGAAAGCAATCAATGAATGTGAACCTACATCCAGTTGCTGATAAAGACAAATCCACTATGAAGTAATCGGATTACAAGAGGTTGTTCGAGATTCAAGATACAAAAGAATAGAAGAAGAAAAGAATGGATTACAGGTGAAACCACTCAAGCTCTCTAATAGATGAACTTTATCTATATTTTCACACTTCTCACGCAATCTCCTCTCAGCATTCTTTTTTCTGTCTTTTCCAACCCACACCTTCTTACTAACTCTACAGCAGATATACCAAGGCAATCTAAAACGAAGAATGCAGGCAGGGAGCTTCTCATTGAGTTGTCTTTTTCAATCAAAACGTCGATGTTGTGTTCATTTGATAGAGAATCAAGACAAGTTAATTGTAATAATCTGGGGTTTAGTTGGGAGCACCTGATGACTACAATCACGAAGCTTCTTGTAATACTTAAAACACAAGAAAGATGGCAAATGTTATGCTTGCTTTGCATGCAACACATTTTGTCATATCATCCAAATGCATTTTAATAAATCAACCCCACCTCATAGACTTTAAAATACATCAACACACGCAAAGATCATGTTAATTTTACTTATTTAATCCCACCAAACCAACCAACCAACCAGCAGATATACAGTTGTAGATGCTACTGCTAGCATACCAGTTGTAGCCAATGACAGCTAAGAAGCTTCTAAAAAAAACTTCCAGCTAAGCAACTCCATGTCAGCAATATTAGACTCAAGTTGAGTCACCTTCCACATTGGTAATAAATTTCATATATATATATATATATACATATTAACGTAATTAACCAAAGAACTTGAATCAGTCTCGGCTCATTATCAACAAAATTAGAAGTGGTGACAAAATCCGAAACCGGTGAGATTTGCTTCTCTAGTATTCTTTATTCAAATTTTCATCAAAATCATCTATGAGCTGATGGAAAAGAACTTCTAGTAATTTTGCAGAATATAAAAATAGCGTTCATGTCAATCTAGGGCTTAATACTATTATTTGAGTCTATATATATAGACATGAGCTTTTGGATCCTGTAGAAACTTAAAATTGTTTTCGATAATAAGTTTTATCAGGATTTTATAGTTTTGAACCTTGAATGAATTTTATTTGTTATTCGAATTTGTTTTGCCTTCGATTCTTTCTACCTATATATGTTCGTACTTGCAGGTTTATAGGATTATCATAGTGTTTAAACTTTTTGATCCGGTGTTAACCCGAAAATAATATTTTTACTACAAGAGTTTATATAAATGATGAGATGCGAGCAAAATTATCTTTGAGACTTTGACTCTTGACTCCCAACTTTAAGTACAATATAGATTCTTAGTCCTGTCAAAATTTACAATATGAAAATAAATAATAAAAATCATTAGCATTTTCATTTGTTATACATACACGGATATTTCGATAAGTTGAGGTAATTCACTTGTAAGTCCTTCACCAGCCACACATTTTTTCCCATTATTCAAAATCCAAATTTATACTTCAAGAAGAATAAAATAATTAAAGTCAAGTCCATATACACAACCAAAAACATGCAAAACCCCTGATAAATCTACTACAAAACCGGAGTACTCTATATTCTCATTCTTCTTCTAAAACCAACTTTTGTTCTTCCTTTCTCCTATAAGAAGACCGAGAAAATCATTCAATTCAAGAGTTCATTGATGCAAAGTTGATAATCTATTACTACTTGATGGAAAAAAAACCTGAAAAATTAAACCTTCGCCTAGCAACATAATAATGAAAATCGATCTCTACACAATCAAAGGCTCATTTGTTGGTGGTTGGCGATTTTGGAAGTAAACATCTGAGCCGTGTTTGATCTTGGTAGACAATTGTTGAAAAAAAAAATATTTTTAATATTTTTAATATGTTTGATCTTGGTGTGATAATATTTTTAATTCTACTGTCAAGGTGCCAACCGCATGATGTTGAGAAAAATGCTGCTATGAATAGCTGCCTTGTTTTCTGGAACCCGCCTGATTTTGATTGGGTTAAGCTCAATGTTGACGGTAGTAGGAATCCTGAATCAGGCTGTATCTCTGCTGGTGGTGTTGCTAGGAACCATTTGAAGCAATGTCTGGTTGGGTTTGCTCTGAACAAGGGATCAGGGAGTGTTCTTGAAGCTGAGACGTGGGGTTTGCTGGGGGGTCTAAAGCTGGTTTGGAAGGCTGGGTTTAGAAAAGTGGTTATTGAATCTGATTCACAGTCCGCTGTGGCTCTCATCAACAATGACAGCTCTATGAATTATCCTATTTTCAACATTATCCAAGATTGCAAATTCCTCCTGAGAAGTAATTGGAGCTGCAAAGTTATGCATGTTTACAGGGAGAGTAATAAAGTGGCGAGTAGCTTGGCGAATTTGGACCATTCTCTTGATCTGGGGACTACTATTTTTGAAGACCCTCCTTTGAAGATTATTGGCTGCTTGGAGCATGACTTCAAGGGTGCTATTAGTACTAGACTTGTAACTAGTTTTTAATTTCGTTCTGTTTCTTTGTTTTTTGGGCTGATTAGCACCCTTTGCACCAAAAAAAAAAATGAAAAAGAAACAATATTATTAAATAAAAAACAGATAAAAGCTAGAATTATATTGGATTGGCTGTCGATGGTGCAAACTCGAGTGAGTAGTTTAAGTCTTTAAGGAGAGGAAAAAAAGTTTATTATAAAAGAATTGTCAATTTGAATGAGATTAGAACTTATATAATTTTATAGCATCTTATGTTTTTATTAATTAAATATTATAATGTAAGAATCGGGACTATTTTGTTTTGTAGTTCTAGCATATATAGTAAACTATTGTTCAATAATACAATTCAACCAAAAATAAAAAATGTATGAATAATTCAAATTTGTTTATCACCATTCGCGCTACTGTAATTGTTACAAATTAAGTTTATTAATTTGGCACTATGTTTTACTCATTCTTTTTTCTAAATTATTTATTATGGAAATATAAAATAAATAATCCAATAAATAAATATATATTTAATTTTTTAAAAAAGGTGAAAAGACACAAGGAATTTATATTAATCTATTTATATTGATTTTTGGTTCATTGAAAAAAAAAATATAAAATATTAATGTTCTTAAAAATAAATAATTATGTAATTGTATAAGATGACTGATGTAGCTAGTTAATAAAAAAAAATTAAAAGTTTCTTTTAATGGATAGGATTTAATCTCTTTTCTTTTCTTATTTAATACAGACATTGTCTGTTATCTATTTAGGGGAATACTATCTACTTTCTCCATTTGCCTTCCCCATTTACCTTTTCCACTCATTGCTTGACACGTATACACTTTTGTATTTAATAAAAAGCTCTCACTTTCTGAGAGAGAAGTTTTTTTACATCTTTATCCCTTATTAATGAAATGGCAGAAGAAACCACTAGGGATAAAGACGTAAACAAACACTGTCTCAAAAAGTTAAAGTTTTTTATTAAATACGAAAGTATATACGTGTCAAACAATGAATGAGAAAGGTAAGTAGGAAAGGCAAATAAGGAAGGTAGATATCATTTCCCATCTATTTAATACTTTATCTCTCCAAAATATTATTATTTTATTTAATTCTCTCAACTTATTTAATTTTGTGTTTAATTTTTTTTTCTTTTATTTTTTTCCTTCACACGTTTTTTTCTTTTCACCTTAGGACATCAACAGTGTGACTTTCACTCTTTAATATTTAAAATCTTTCATTTCCCTTTCTTTATTTTCTTTCTATTTCATTGGATAGCATCAACTAATTTTAATCATATTCAAAAATGTCAAAAAACTGGGAATTGGAAGACTTATCAACTTGGTTTACCTACAGTATTTTTTCTATTCTTCGAATTTTTATTTATATTTATATTTAATTATTTATGTTATCTTGTATCTTCTTGTTTTCTGGTTAAAAATAATAATAATTTTAAAAAAAAAAAAGATTGAAAGAACAAAAAATTTGGTTTTTTTAGGAATGGTTTATATAAGGTTGTTACAATCTTGTTAAATTTTTTGTTGTAAGATTTGACATGTTAGATTTCTTTTTAATTTTTTACCTTGGAAAAAAAATTATTTTGTTTATTTTTCTTCTTTTTGAAATAGATGTGATGATATCTATTTTTGTAAATAGATTTTATGACAGTTAAATCTATATACAGTAATCATACCAAAGTAATTTCTGAGAATTGTTTTTCATATGTTTGGATAAATTATTAACATTAAAAAAAATCCAAATCCAAATCGGTAGTAAAAAATCATTTTTTTTTTCATTTAAATTATTGTATTATTGTATTACCATGATTTATTTTATATATTGAATTTTATTTAGGCTGTTGACAAAACTCAAGAAAATATTGGTGAAACAAGTAGTGCAAAAAAAAAAAAAAAATGCAGGAGATTTAAAAGCACCAGATGTAGGGATGTTTTTTGAAACAATGGATGAAACTAGAAATTACTATGAAGATTATGGTCGACAAGAAGGATGTAGGATTCAGACAAGATCTTCATCTAAGACTAGATTGGGTTCAAATGAGGTGACTAGTAGGAAATTTGTTTGTGCACATCAAGGGAATTATGTTACAATGAATAAGAGCTATGATATTGAAGAAGAAAAAAAATAATAAAGAGACAAGTGAGATTGATGAAACCAAAAGAAGTGGTAGAAATTGTTCAACAATTAAATGTGGACGTGAAGCTAGTATGCGAATTGTACATGATAAATGGTCCAACAAATGGAGAGTTTCAATTTTTAAGGATACTCATAATCACAAAATAGTTTCTCCAGCAAAAAGAATAAAAATGAAGTTAAACAAACACATGTCTGGGGAAGCTAAAAGTTTGATCGAAACAATTCATACAGAAAATTTGCAAGTTGGAAAATGTAAGGATTTAGATTTGTATTGGCTTGATTCCATTGCAAAATTCTCTTTGTTTGTATTAGTTAGTTGCTTAGGTGTTTTTTAGTTGAAAGGAGAAAAACAACTTCTCATGTAAATATCGTCTTCAAGAGGAAAAACGCTTCTTGGATGCTAAGGAATCAAGATATTTCTTCCTTTTGTAAGGTGTAAACGCACGAACACACACACAATTCATACATTTGTGTCCCTGCATCGTTGCGCTAACCGCACAATACATTGCATTCATATGTGTCCATGCATCGTTGTGCTAAATTTGGGATAACACATTCACACACTTGTTGAAGTATACACTTGCATTGATTTCATATTGACAAACATTGTAGAATTGCATGTTCTAGAACTATCTCTAGGAAATGACATACTTGTGTGATCTTATGTTTATTTGTTTGGGTTTTATTGTTTTGAACTTGAATATATACTCATATGATTTTTTATTGAGTTCCGGTCGTTTCGGGTTACTCATTTGATTTCGAGTTCAAACGAGGAAGTTACGTCACTTTACATTCTCTTATAATGTGTTGTCTTCGTCGTCGTGTATCAAGTTGAATTCATAACCTTTGGTTAAAGTTTAATAGTCTTCCTCATGAACATAAAAAAATCGCTTTGTGGATTGCAAGAATCTCAGCAGATAAGGCATCCTGAATTCCATTAAAAACTGAGAATAAACCTGCAACCCTCCATAAATTGTCTCTCAACACGCTACCAATCCCTGCGTTATTTGGGTTGCCCCTAGCCGAACCATCAACATTGAATTTGAGAGCATTTACATTTGGAGGAATCCAATTTTTCTCAATCGTTTTCTTCACTGGCTTAGACTGAATGCAGCTAACCTTTAAATTAAGAAGCATAATAGAAATTGAGAGCTTTGAGCGGCTACTATGATGTTTAAACCACCGCGCCACACGAAACTTAACTGAATCCACAGCTTGAGAGATAGAAGTATTAGCTTCTTTGAACAATTTTTAATTGCGAGCCTCCCATATGGACAATGTCACCGCCCGAAATAAAGTGTTCCAAACCTTTCTTTGGTTGACAGAAGACTACAAGCCTTCCCATCCCAAGAACCATTCATTGAGAGACTTGTTAACACAACACACAACATCCCACATATCCATACAACAGGACCAAAGCTTCCACGACCAATTGCATCTCAAGAAAAGATAGTCAATTGATTCCTCATCAGAATCACACAACAAGCAAAGAAGAGAAACAGCAGGATTGAAGCCAAACTTTATCATAACCTGTCTTACCACCAGTCTTCCACGAAGAAGCTACCATAGAAAATTTCAACCTTAGGAGGGCTGATCCATTGTCAAATCTTCTTGTGATTGACTGTATTGACCATGTTGGACTCTTCCAGCTGCTTGCGATAGGATCTCAACGAAAAATAACCAGCTGAACTAAATGTCCATGCCAAGACATCAGGGACTAGCCAACGAATTATAATACAATCTAAGAAACTCTTAAAAACTCTCCACAATTCCTTTTCCCAATCAAACAGAGGTCTTCGAAGAGGCACCTCCCAAGTCCAGTTATAATCTTGCCACCTGCCAAAGCTGTGAACAAGGCCTTTTTTTAGAGTGGCCAACACAAAAATTCTAGGGCAAGTAGCCTTTAGACGAATGTCGTTCCCTACAATAATCTCCAAGAAATTGCATCTCTTACCATTGTCTATGATTTCCTTCAAACCACTTATCAAAACTCTACTAATGACAATGCCATCAGCAAAAAGGCTATGCATAGCCTTAACAAAAGGGGAAGCAAAACTATGGTCATCTCAATTCCATAAGAGATTTGATAAAGGGATCCCGTACCTGGCACAAACTACTCTTCTCTACAAAGAATTATCTTCCTTGTCAAACCTCTAAACCCATTTAGCCAGAAGACTATTATTTTTGTCACTCATCCTACCAATGCTCAAAACCCCAAAACACTTACTCTTGCAAATAGTTCCCTAATATATTGCGTGAATCTTCCTCTTCTTCCCACCATATCCCCAAAAAAAGGCTCTCTGTATTTTCTCAATGGCATGAGCCACTCAAACCGGAAGTTTGAACATAGATAAGTAGTAAGCCGGAATGCTCAAGAGGACAGCCTTGATAAGGGTTAGTCTCCCACCTTTGTTGAGGAATTTCGTCTTCCAAGGAGCAAGTATGTTTTCAACACGAATCAGGAGAGGATTCTAGAAAGATTTAGAATTCAGATTGGCTTCTAAAGGTAAACCTAGATAAGTAATGGGCAAAACAACCCTTTTACATTGAAAAACATTTGTCCAAACGTCCTCAGGATGATTTCTTTTGCGAACTTGAACCAAACAAGATTTATGGAAGTTTATATTCAATCCTGATGCCAATTCAAAGCATCTCAGGATCCTTTTGGTATTTCGAAGGAATTCCATCATCGACTTGAGAAAAATGATCGTTTCATCGGTGAATTGGAGATGCGAAATATGAACTACATTGTCACCAAAAGTCACTCCTCTCAATAACCCTATAACGACAGCCTTATTAAACAAGTAATTCAACCCTTCCGTTACTATATTAAACAGAAATTGGGACAGCAGATCCCCTTAACGGAGCCCTCTCTCAACACCAAACTGAGGAGTGCGACTCCCGTTCACCAAAACCGAAATCAAAGGAGTAGAAATACAACTCCTAATCCACACACGCCATCTTTCTTTAAAGCCATATCGGTCATCATAACCCCTAGAAAATCATGATCAACGGTATCATAAGCTTTCTGAAAACCCAACTTCACAATCAAACCACCCTCATTTTCTCTTTTCCAAATCTGAATAATTTCTTCCGCGATTACGAAACTGTAGAGAATCTGACGACCTTTGACAAAAGCCATCTGAGAATCACTTATGATGAGGTTCATGATATTCTTCAAACAATTTGCCAAGACCTTAGCCAAAATCTTATACATAGAACTTACTAGACATATGGGTCTGAAGTCCTTCAGGGTCTCCAATTTGTCACATTTGGTGATAAGGGCTATAAAAGTTTTGTTAATATCATTAACAATTGAGCTGTCCTCATGAAACCCTTGGATAAAGTGCATAAAATCACCCTTGATCATAGGCCAATTAGCTTTGACAAAGTTGAGATTAAGGCCGTCAGGGCCAGGAGTCTTATTACCGTCACAGTCGTTTATCGCACTCCAAACCTCTTCCTCTAAAAACATTTTTTCTAGAGATCTACTCTACTCATCCAATAGCTTGTTCACACCCAGCTCATTTATTACAGGTCTCTGCTACCGAGAACTCAAGAATTGATCCTTAAAAAAATTGAAGACACCCTCTTTGATAAGATCGGGTTTCTCCACTCTGACTTTATTGATCAAAATGTTACCAATATGGTTACCCCTTCTTCTACCATTAGCCATGAGATGGAAAAACTTGGAATTCTTATCCCTGTCCTTCAACCATTTAACTCTTGAATTTTGACGCCACACATGCTCTTCTTTCTGGATTCCTTTCCACATTTCTAAAAGAATGTCAATTCTATCTTTCCTTAACACTTCGGTCCACCCATCACAAATAGCTTTCTTTTTCACTTCTACTAGCCGAGACTCACACACCTTGAGGGAGAAAGAATTTATTTTATTTTTTTTCCAATAAGCTATGCTTCAGCTTGAGTTAACCGATTTAGCCTTATAAGCCAAGATAAAATCAGGAAAACTAACCAAATTACAACCCCTCCATCCTTCAACAGCCTTCTCCATCAAATCCCCATCTTCTAACCAATCATTATAGAAATAAAAAGGGCAGAGCCCCCAATCAACTCTTGATTTACCAATCAAAATTACACAGTGATTCGAAACTTTTCTTAGCATCCCTTTTTGAGACAGGTTAAGGAACCAAGAGAGGATCCAAGGAAAAATAAGAAATCTGTCACAACTATGATTTAATTTTGTTTCTTGAAGAAGGAGAACTAACGGTTTGTAGAGACCCACGAAGTTTCTCACAACTCTCCTCTTCTCCAATCTCCCTAAACCTCTGATATTCAAGGACATTGCTAACATAGGAAAAAAAAATCCCACAAACCGGACAGAAGGTTAACCTTAACAATTCTCCTAATTTATGCACAAATCCTCATCTTCTTGAATCCTCTCACTTAATCTAGTTGCCACTTCCTCCTGTCTTCCTCTGAAATCAAACCCAAGAGCCATCCATGTTTCAATTATTTTTGCCACCTCCACATCCAGGTACCAAACACCTTAACTGCCAATTAGAACCTTATACTGGCTTCCGACTTTGGATCCGCCACTACTCATCTTAGACTTGAAATTCACCCTAGAGTTATACCTTTCTTAATAATTTTGTCTAATTCCTCCTCCAGCCATTGAGTTGGTTCAGCTTTTGCCTCATCAGCCTTTGTAGCTTGCTCTCCCATGTCTTCACCAACTTTAGAATTTCTAGTTCTCATACTATGACACTTAGTAGAATTGCGATTTCTCTTCCCCTTGTTATTCTTTGGAGTTTTTGGAGGTAAGCTATCTCCTACAATACGCAACTCCACTCCTGGCAAAGAGGCTAGAACCTGATAAGAATGAGAGGGTATACTATTACTAGAAGAAGAAGTGTCATCTCTGCACTCGGTGCTTTCATTTGTGGAGGAGGACATATGGCTTTCATAAGAAGCATCTACCTTGTCCATTAACAGAAGAGGATTAGACTGGTCTAATCGAGAATTGCGCTCCTGAATCTTCCGAGTGTTGAGATCTTGCCCATTTGTGAGATCTACTATAATGCCCATAAGAAGCTTTTTGTGATTTTGATTGAACATATTGAAAGCTAAACTTGATTCACATGAAATTGATTCTAGAAATGTTTGGTGTAATGAGCTTGATTTTTGATTTCTAGATTTAGTTTCATGATCTAAGAACTAGGATTTTTGATTGTGATATTGACTATTCTAATTTAATTCTTGTTGATTCACATGCTTAGATTTCTAGATAACTTTGTGATTGATTGTTGAAAGCATATTCTAGTTATCTAATTGCATTTTCATAGAGTTTGTGTGATCTACTTTCTCTATTTGATTGTGTTTGCATCACTTAGATCATTTGTCTTACAAAAGGTATGAAGTCTCTTGTTATTGAGTGATTTTTCAACATAGAGAAAGGAAGACTTGGCAGAGAGTGTGAGACTCTAAGTAAGTCCGAGCAAGAAGACTTGGTTAGGACATGTGGTCAGGTTAACCAAGCAAGGAAGTCTTAATTAGGAGCAAGGGACTCGGAATAACTAAGCAAGGAAATCTTGGCAAGAAGCGAGGCTTCAAGTAAGTCTGAGAAAGGAAATCTCCCTAGTGACTTGCGGATAGTCTAGGTTAGAGAGTAGCTTTCTAGAGGCAAGCGATTTGTCTCGGTTGGAAAGTTGTGGCAAAGTGACTCACTAGGTCCGAAGGTAGATTAGAAGTTGTGTATGATATTTTAAGAAATGGTGCTATTAGGTTTTTGGTTTGTCTTGGCATGTATTCCATATAAAAGCGGTGTTTTACTTGTATTGTTTAGTGGTCTTAGATTTGATGATTTCAAACTTTAAAGAAAAACTTGACCACAACTCATGCAAGATGGAATCTTCAAAGATAAATATGCTAAGTTGCACAATAAAGGTAATTTAGACCTCATTCCTCTTACAAGGCTTAGACACATACACACACATGACATTCATATTTGTCATTGCATGATTTTATACCATTGATATAACATTTTCACACATTTGGCAATATATGCTCATGCATTAGATTTAAATTAATAGTCATTGAAAAATGCATGTTCTAGGACTTAGTCTAGGAAACGGCATATACGTGTGACTTGGTGTCTATTTATTTTTGTTTTATTGATTTTGGACTTGAACATGATCTCTTATGATTCTTTATTGAGTCATTGTCATTTCGGTTACTCATTCATTAGGTTACAAGTCCAAACGATTTAGTTACGCTACATTGTGTTCTCATTCGTTGAGTTGTCTTCGTCATCGTTTTCATAGATGAATTCTCAACCTTTTTACAAAGTTTTGTAGTCTTTGTTGTGTGTGAGGGAGTCACAATTCGTAATCCGAAGATGTATTTGAAATCAAAACTTGGAGGCTCGAATATGGCCGAATAATGAGAGCGGTGCTCGAGAGGAGCAAGCAAGACCAACGGCCAAGCTTAGTGGCCACGTGTGGAAGCCGTATGCCACACGACCAGAGCAGCCCTCTAGTCCCGTGTGTCACATGTGCCCCATAAGGCTAGGGGCTGATGTGGCAGCCTTTGATTGGCCGGTTCCCTTCCCTCTCTCTCTTCCGTTTAAATATTTCCAATTCCCTCCATTTCATTTCAAGAAGAAAAGTGTGAAATCTCACCAGAATATTCTCTCAACTTTTTCTCACCTTCCAAACACCATAACTTTCTCATACAAAGTCGGAATTGAGTAATTCAAGTTGGAGATTGTTCGTAATCAAGTTCTCTACCTTTCCAAGTGGTATTGTAGCTGTTTGATTGATTTTTCTGGTGGTTCTACACAAAAAACCAAGCAAGCTCGTGATTACAAGGTAGTGTTTATATCTTTGAGATTTCTTCTTTTTTAACCTTCAATTTGCTTGGGGTTTCTTCTGCTATATATTTGTAAATGTATGATGAATGCTATTGAGAAAGATAGCTTTATAATCAAACCTAATCAAAAGTCTAATTATAGACATATGTGAACTAGTTTCTTTAATTCTTTGATTTTCATATGTTTGAGAGTTGTGTTGTGATTAGTTTGATATCTAAAGTTGTTTGAGACTTGATTGAATCATTTTGATGATAAATGACCTTGTATTTTGTTTTGATCCTATGATTGATGTAATATAGGATTATTGTATGTGTATTTGTTTTTAGAGAAATCTAAGATTTAATTGAGTAATCATTTTATCCTTTCTCTAATTCTTTGACTAGAATATTCATTGATATCGATTTATAATTTTAGCATTTTAATGTTTTGTGTATGACATCTTAAATATGTGCTTCATGAATATGATCTATTCAAGTGTTGTTTGTATGAATGAAACTAGGAGTTTTTGTGTTAGGTGTTTTCACTTACTCTAAGTTTAATTCATGTTTTTGCATCTAGACTATTAGATTTGTATTTCACATATTTAGGTATATTTGTGCCATGAAATGTTTTGATCACATGTTCTATGTTGAATTGCTTGATTGCATCATTTTGCATTCACATGATCACACTAGGAAGTCCTTGTGAAATGCATGAAGTCTTGGTTAAAAAGTGATGTTCGGATAGCCAAGCAAGAAGTCTAGTTTATAGTTAGGATACAAGCAAGAAGTCATGGATAGGATCGGGAAAGTCCGGATAGCTATGCAAATGAGGCTTTCTAGAGGCATGAGTGTCTTGGATAAAGAGTTGGCTACATTATTGGTAGGCCTAGGTATATGGATAGACATAGACTCCAACAGAGCGGGGTACGCGGGATGTGTATGCACTCTTGAGGAATTTCTAATTTTCCATCAATGTTGGTTTGGTGTGTTGTCCAATATATGGTGATCTCACATCATTGAAAGATTTCATACTTTCCAATAGGGTAGGATATACATAGACTCTACATGGGTTGATGATCTAGGATTGGTCACTTTGTAGAATTTCTAATTTGCCATCCAATACATATAGTACCCAATGGTTGTAGTTCAACATGTAGATATTTTCTCCTTAGAGGTTTTACTACGTTAAAAAAATCCTATGTGTTATTTCTTCATATCTCTCTCTATTACTTGTATATATATGTTTACTCATAATCTTGTAGTACATTCATCACTTGTGAAGTTTTGGAATCAAGATTTGTTAAGTGTGATTTGTAAAGCAATACATATTTGATCATTCTTATATTCTTTATTCTTTTGTATATTGTTACTTTGATGTATAGCTATATTTGTTAACACTTGTAATTCCTTGAACAATATCATAATACAAGTATTTTTTGTTGTTGATATTTTTGTGATTTACAGCTCATGTAACTTCTTATATATGTAGACATTGCCTAAATGATCACATGATTATATTGCATATGTATGGATGTTTTAGATTATGTGTTGTATGTAAAGCTACCTTGAGGGACAAACGAATGTTTGTTTCAAGGGATTGAAAAAGGTGTAAAAACCTATTCAACCCCCTATAGGTACGCTTTAAGCAATTTAACTATGTTTGTATTATTTCAGGTGCTCAAGTGCATTAGAGGAAAGATTGGAGTGAAAAAGTATAGCAAATTGGCATCTAGAAGAATTTGGCGGCTAGGGTTCGACGGTTTAGAAATATCGTTTCAGTTTTAGAGAATTCGGCTATCACCATCTCAACGGTTAAGGTCCGTCATTTTCCTTCAGTAGAATTCCATAGATTTTGGTAGCCTT
The DNA here is from genome assembly GCA_035582765.1 of Acer negundo. Lineage (NCBI taxonomy): Eukaryota > Viridiplantae > Streptophyta > Magnoliopsida > Sapindales > Sapindaceae > Acer > Acer negundo. The sequence continues at coordinate 11,920,951 of CM069241.1, read as the reverse complement.
CCAATTTGGCGGTTAAGGCCCACCATTTTCCCTTTATCAAATTCCAAAGAATTTGGCAGGCAAAGCTTTGGCGGGCAAAGCCTGCTATTCCAATTCTAGAAGATTCGAAGGTTATCCATTGTGTGGTCTAGACCGCCGTTTTGGTTGCCAAAAGCCGTTCTAGGTCATCAAGTGACGAGAATCTTCCCCTAAATCCCTACCTATATAAATACCCAATATTCTTATTCCTTACATCACCTTACTAGATCTTAAGTTAAGAAAGGAAACCATCTTTACACACACTCCTCCATCTTTGCATTTTCCTTACATTTCCCTACACAACCCACTTCCATTTCTCCATACCTTAATAGCACCTTGAAGAGAAGAAGAAGAAGGCCTTTCTCACATCAAGAAGGGTCTAGAGCTGGAGCTTGAAGAAAATGAGTCTCTTGCACATCGCATGAGTTTCATCTACACCTTTATTTCTCTCTTTTCATTGTTGCAATCATGTGTAACTAAACCTCATACTAGGGGATCGATGTTATACATGTATGGATGTTGGGTAATTCCATCAAGCCTATTTTAGAATATCAATTCAAGTCTTATCTTATTCATTTTTCTTCATAGATTTCAATCTTGATTTGTGTTAAACTGAACATGATTTTTAATACGGATTTATTTAATTTGAGTAATTGAAGTTGGGTAAACATCATAATTAATCTTAATTAGTTTTTAAGACTCTAATTGGAAGAGAAAACTTAACAAGGAGAACATGACTCCAAGTGAAGTAATTTGGTCCTTAATCTTTTTACTTCACAGCGTCTTCCACTTTTGCATATACTACACATCATGGTTGAGTACTGGCACTACAAGAAAATATGTTTTCCATAACAGTTCATTTACCACGGGCTTGAAAGGTGCCCGTTTAGAAAAGTAACATTGACAACAGGCCTTTAAATGCCCGTTGCAGATAATCGTTTTTTACCACGAGCCTTTAAATGCCCGTTGTAGATAATCGCGTAAATTTTTTTAACAACGAGCATTAAAATGCCCGTTGTTGATAATCTCAATATATTAACAATGGGCATTAAAAGTTTGTTGTAAAAATGATTATTTACAACGGGCACATAAAGACCCGTTGTAAAAGGTAAATAGAGGGAAAAAAATTTCAAAACTTTTCATTTCCCACCATTAACAAAAAAAAAAAACCTTTTATTTATGTACTTCTCCATTCTTTAAACAAAAAATTCGAAAATTTTCATCTCCCGCCATGCCAATAACAAAAATCTTTTATTTATACTTCTTCATTCTCTAAAAACTATCACTTTCTCCAAGTGATCCCACTTTTGTCTCTCTCTCTTTTAATCACTTTCTCTTTATTTTCTCCAAAATTTGTTTCAATTCCATATTTCTATTGCTTTGATTTTCTTGTTGTGTAATTAAAAATTAGTACTATTATTTTGGGTTTATTTTCTTCTTCTTCTTTGTGTCTTACTCTAACACATACATACACTTCATATTCAAGATTTAAAAGGATAATAATTTTTATAGTTTGGTTTTTAAGATGTTTGCTTAATTAAAAAGAAATCATATTTTTCTTGGTACTTTGTTGTATAAGGTAAGTTCATTTGTTTTATATATAATTGCTATTAATTCTCTTATTTTTATATTATTCATAATTTTTAGTTTTTATTTTATCATTTTGTTTCAATTATGTAAGTTGTAATTTTGGTTTTAGTTATTTTTTTATGAGTGTGATAATGATTATTTCTTCCCTCTTTCTTTTAGATTTTTTTTTTCTTTTTAGGTAACACACAAGATTTCTACAAAAAATTGTTGATATATAATTAGAGAAAGTAAGGGTGAATAAAATGTGGATTCTAGAATCATATAAATTTCTCCATAAAAAAATCATATAAATTTCTAGAATTTTCAGATGAACAAAGTATGAATTCCCCCAATTTTTTTAATAAAAAAAACGTAACAGTTTCTAAAATCAATAAATTAATTTTTTTTTAATTAAAAAAATACCCATCGACCACGGGCAATGCCCGTTGTAAGTAATTAATCAACAACGGACAATGAGAGTTTTCAGTAACGCATCGAAACGGGCAATGCCGTTGTAAATAATGTATCGACAACGGGGAATACCTGTTGTTGAAAAGCGCGCTTTTCCACTGCTACTCCATCTATAGTGGGCACTATGTCCATTGTCGATACACATCTATAGAATTCCCGATCCCCGAGGAACGAACCTTGCTCTAGCACTATACAAATCTTCAATTCGTGCTCTTGCAAGGTGAGATATTAAGTATAAGGAAAATCTCGGTCAATTCAATAGGGGGGAAATAGAAAGAGAAACAACAAAGAAATAAGATAAAAAAATTAAAACTCAAAAAAGGTTTCAAGCAAAGATTTTGACGAGAACATGAAACGTAGAGGAATTGATAGGAGGACAAAAAAAAAAGAAGAGGAATAACATAAATTTGAAGAAAAAAAAAACAGATCTAAAAAAAATTCAAGAAAATAAGTCTCAGGTTCCTTTTCTTAGACTTATTTGTTTGATTTCCAGGACTTATTTTGAATATATTTGAGACTTGTTGTATGTAACTACTAGTGTGTAAAAAAAATGCAAGAATTGGATGTCTCGGACTTATTGTAAGTCTCCCAAATGATCACAGACTTTCAATGAGTCTCGAATTGTGAGAAAAGGAACTCGAGACTCATTTCATAGAAATTTTTCTAGATCTATTTTTTTTTAGATTTATGTTATTTCGCCTTTTATTTATTTATTTTTATTTCCTCTACCTGTTGATTCCTCCTCAACGTTTCATTCCCATGTATTAAATCACTTGCATGTTTCAACCAATCTTTTTTTAAAAAAAAAACACCTATTTTTCCACACAAAATTTTTTTAAAAAAAAAAATCATAAACACAAAGACAAGAACAAAATTTCTTTTCATTGTCTATTGTCTGAGCTTCGTGACTTCAGTTTGAAGAATGAATAGAGTTAAGTGAGAAATGAAATCAAGTAAACAAAAAATAAAGAGAAGTTGTGGTGAAGTGAGAAATGAAATCAAGGAAAAAAATTGGTGTTTTTTTTATGACAGAATCTTCCTTGGGTTTGCAATTTTACCACCAGAAACAATTTTATCTTTAATTTATACACACCTCCCCTACCAATAGTTAAATTTGGTCAAGCTTAATCGTTGACCAAGTCAGAAAATTTGGTCAAACTTAACCGTTGACCAAGTTTGACTGTCAAAACCAATAGTATTTTCTTCAGTTTAGCTTCTTTTTTTTTTTAATAAAAATAAATATAAAAAAAAAAGGATCTCCTGCAGTATCTAAATTTATTATTTAAAAAATAATAATAAACTTTTTTTATAAAAAAAATAATTAAAAAAATGAAGTCTAGAAGGGAAGGCATAAAATTGGCATCAAAGAGTTGTATTACTAACATAACAAACATTTCCGTGTAATAAAATAAATAACAGAATAATAATTCAATTAATTTTTTTTAAAAGAATAATAATTCAATTAATGTATATCTAAATCGTATTAGTCTCTATCTCCCCGTTAAATTAGTTATTACATATATACTCTCCTTATTTGCAAGTGACTCTAATTCCTTGATCAAGTACAACAAGTATTCTAGTATGTACGGTCAAAATTATATTTATCATATATATACATAAAAACTCACTTGATAATTTATTTTTTCAAGATTTACGCTTGCTTTAGGTCTAAGTTATAGCTTCATATAAAAAAGGTTTCCATTTATTCAACTCTCAAACACCCTTTTCTTTATTTCTTTCTTTCTCGAGCAGTTGAGAAAGGAAACATGAAAAAAGAAAATGGACAAGGGAGGATGATGGTGGGGGAGGAGGTTCTACCAGGGTTTCGTTTTCTTCCGCAAGATAGCGAGTTGATTATTTATTACTTGAGAAAGAAAGTGTATAATCAACCTTTGCATTCGAACAAAGACATTTATGATGTTGAAATCAACAAATACACTCCTCGCCAACTTTTTGGTACGTTTATATAAACATTGTTCCCTTTAATCTCTCTAGTTTCTTGTTTTTCTTTTATTTTCTTTCTTGATCAATCATGCTGTTTAATTTGGATAATGTTTGTCGAAGCTTTATGGTGATCAACTGGTGAAGAAATTGTAATATTAGAACAGCCATGCATATATCTGAAAATAAGATCAAATTTCCATGTGAATTAAAATCTTTATACCATTAAAGTCCTTTTAATCCAAAGGTAATAAATGAGTGTCAAATTTTGTGTAAAATATTTGGGCTTCCCGATTGACAAATCTTTTTTATTTTTTATTAGTTTTCAACATATTTTAATTTATTGTGATTGCATTCAATGGAGTCTTTAAGTTGTGCGCTGTGCTCTGTTTACTGCTTCGAGTCTTTGTGGCCTTCGTTTGTTTTCTGTCTTGTGTTGTGTTGTGTCGTTTTTGTTTGGCTGTCTCTAATTTGTCGTTTGATTCCGTTCTCGGTCTTTTTGGCTCGATGAATAAATTGTTGTTCAAAAATAATTAAATTTTTTTTTTTGAATTGTAGTAAATTTAGGAATTGAACAAAGTGAACATATATTTCGAATACACAATTCCATTCATATGTGTGTGAGGAACGTACCATTAGGGTTTCAGCTTTCATCGATCCTAATTTATTAGGTGATGTTGTTTAATTGATTGTTTCTTATAGTTAATTATTAAACCACGTACATAAGAGATTGATTTTCATAATCCGCACAATTACTTGAAAATCGAATGTATAATTAGGTTACTTTTGAAGATTGCATTGATTTGAAAGAAGTAAAATTAAGTTGCATAATATATATAACAAGTAATATTATGCACATGCACGAAAATATATTTTAGCCTTTGGCGATGACATCCTTTTTTTTTTAATATATCATCAAACCCCATATTTACATTTGATATCTTCGTGAAATTAATTAATTGTTATGTAAAAACAGAGAATTACATGAGAAAAGGAGAGGCAGCAATGTACTTTTTCACACCAAGGGATCGGAAATATCCGAATGGGAATCGTCCGAATAGAGCTGCCGTGGGTGGCTTCTGGAAGGCTACTGCTTCTAAACATGCCATCGTAGACGAGAATAATCTAATAATTGGCTACAAAAGTGCACTTGTTTACCATAGAGGCACCCCTAAAGAATCAACTAAAACTGACTGGCTCATGCAAGAATACACTCTCGTCCCTGACAATACTGCTGCCAATATTCCTTCCTCTTCTTCCTCCACAAACATGAAGGTACACACACTTGTCATTCTTTTAATTATGAATTACAAATTAATATTCCAACTTATTTCTTCTTCTTCTTTTATATTAATTTAGCTATTATATAAGGCATGCCTTGTTGCAGTTGTAGTCTTGAGAGGGAAGGTTATTTTCTTTTAGGGTATTTTTTTTAAAAAAAAATTAAATTAAATCTTTGATTTTTGTAGACCATTGGATTAAAATCTAATAAATAATAACAACTCACTAATTATACTAAAAGTGTCTATATATATATTAGCTTAACCCCTTTTTATTTATGCAGCTAAATACTTTCGTACTATGCAAAATCTACCGGAAGTCAACCAAGTTAAAGGAACCCTCTACGAGCACTGCAGCTCCTCCACTGGAAACAACTTCACCGCAAACACCACCAGTGCTGCCGCTGCAACAAACAAATTATCATCATCAATATGAGCAAATGCTTCCAGTGCTGCCGCTGCAAGCGAATGATCATCATGAGCAAATGCCTCTGGAGCTGCCGCTGCAAGCGGTTAATGATCATCAATATGAGCAAATGCTTCCAGTGCTGCCGCTGCAAACGAATGATCATCATGAGCAAATGCCTCTGGAGCTTGATCATCAATATGAGCAAATGCTTCCAGTGCTGCCGCTGCAAGTGAATGATCATCATGAGCAAATGCCTCTGGAGCTGCCGCTGCAAGCGATTAATGATCATCAATATGAGCAAAAGCTTCCAGTGCTGCCGCTGCAAGCGAATGATCATCATGAGCAAATGCCTCTGGAGCTGCCGCTGCAAGCGATTAATGATCAACATGGGCAAATGTCTCCGGTGCTGCCGTTGCAAGCGATTAATGATCATCATGAGCAAACGCCTCCAGTGCTGCCGTTGCAAGCGACTAATGATCATCATGAGCAACCGCCTCCAGTGCTGCCTCTGAAAACTAATGATCATCATGAGCATCATTCTCAACTGCCATACAACGTAGGATTTTCATTTCATGACGATCGAGACGATAATTTTTGGTTTGGTGATAATCTGTGGGATTTTTCGTATGATCCCCTCGTTGATTCTCTGCTCAATGATATTAATCTTCCATCAATTCAGCTATCAAATAACGATTCGTTGCTCAAGGATGATAATCTTCCAAACCCTCTGCCTTCGTTCGGTGAGAATGATTTCGATCTTCCACCATCTCAGCTGCTGTCGGATAATAATAATTTTTTGCCCCAAGACGACACAACTTGTGCGAAGCATGGAAGGCAGCTACCTACTCCTGGTCAGGGACGAGGATGGGCATAATCGCTTATTCCTGGAATAGTATCAGGGATAGAGATAGGGATAATAGTAGGGATTATATGGGTAAAGATATATGGGGATCCATGAAATGAGGGACGTGGTTACCATCTCTGTTTATGGAGAGAAACTTGGGTGCAGTAGGATGCACATGCATCTCCCATGTTGCGATTGTGACATGTGGTATATCTTGCCATGTGGTTGGATTGTAACGGGCAAATGCATGGTGCATTCCATTGCACCCAAGATTTGTCACTATTTTAAATAGTTAGTTGTTAAAATATTGCTCATTATTAACAAATTTAAGTTTTTCTGTTTAGTGGATATATAATTATATGGATATTATAGATGCTAGTCTTGCCATATTGTTAGATTGTTACCAAGTAATTAAATTCACATTTGATCAGTGTTTTCTTAGTACCTATTTGACTATGTTTGGATTTAGACCTCAGTGATAAAAGTTAAATTAAAACGTTGGTCTTGCATTGAATGAATCAATGAATAAATATTTAATTAAATTCAAGTCTTACCCTGTAATTAAAGCGATTGATTTGCTTGTCAGTATTGAACTATTATAAAAGTGGTTACTAAAGAATAGGGACATGCTTCAGGTTTCAGTTGGTAACAAATTTAATATATATATATATATATATATATATTAACGAAATTAACCAAAGAACTTGAACCACTTCAACCAGTCTCAGCTCATTATTAACAAAATTAGAAGTGATGACAAAATCCGAAACCGGTGAGATTTGCTTCTCTATTATTCTTTATTCCAATTTTCATCAAAATCATCTATAAGCTAATAGAAAAGAACTTCTAATAATTTTGCAGAATATAAAAATAGCTTTCATGTCAATCTAGAGCTTAATTATACTTTTTTTTTTTTTTTTTTAACAGCAGAGTATTATAAAGGCCAGAGGCCGAAAGCAAACCAAAGAACAAACGCACAAGCCTGACCCAAACACGCACTACAAACCAGCACCCCGAAACCAAAACAGCAAAACACAAGAAAAAGAGAAACAAAAGCAAAGGAGGGCCATAACAAAACAGAGAACCCAGAAACAAAGCACCAGAACAACAACAGAGCCACAAAACAACACAGTGTTTTGATTGCGAGATTCAGTTGAGAAAGAGTTGTAACAGGAGAGCTCACTAACTAACTTTACTGATGATAAGATAGTGTTAGACAAGTGGTATACCTCTCGGACCCTCGTACCTAAACCATGAGATAGTGGATTAATTCGACTCATGTCCCCTCTCCAAATTATTGTAACTTTTCAATAAAAAAAACTAACTTAACTGATCATACAAATAAATTAAATAACATACTAAATTAATAAATGTTTTATATAAGTTGGATTAGTCCCTCTCTCCCTCTCTCTCCCCAATAAATTAGTAATTACATACTCTCCTAGTCTCCTTGTTGGCAAATGACTCTAATTCCTTGATCAAGTACAACTAAGTATTCTAGACCGTACGGTCGAAATATATATTATTATATATACATAAAAACCAACCTGATATAATATCTTTAATAAGATTTTACGTACGCTTGATTTTGGTCTTAGTTATAGCTTCATACGATAAGGGTTTCCAATTATTAAACTCCCAAACACCCTTTTTCTTTTCTTTTCTTTTCTTTTCTTTTCTTTCTCCAGCAGTCGAGAAAGGAAACATGGAAGAAGAAAATGGACAAGGAAGGATGATGGTGAGGCCGGAGGAGGAGGAGCAGCAGCAGAGTTTTCCACCGGGGTATCGTTTTTGTCCAAGCGATAGACAGTTGATCGTTTGTTACTTGAGAAAGAAAGTGTATAATCAAACTTTGCCTAAGATCGACGACATTTACGATGTTGAAATCAACAAATACACACCTCTCCAACTTTTTGGTACGTTTATATTTATGTTCCCTTCATACATCTCTCTAATTTCTTGTTTTTCTTTTCTTTGATTTCTTTCTTGATCAATAAGGCTGTTTGGATATGTTTTACGAATCTTTATTATTATTATTATTATTATTATTATTATTATTATTATTATTATTATTATTAAATTCATGAAGTTTGTTAGTCTTGGGTTGGTAAATCAGACCAAGCGCGAGCGACTTGGACATATACCGTGAACTGGTGAAGAAATTCTGAAATTATAATATTAGAACAGCTAAGCATATACCTGAAAATAAAATCAAACTCCATGTGAGCTAATCTTATACCATTAAAACCCTTTTAATCCAAAGGTAATAAATGTGTGTCAAATTATGTGAAAAATATTTGGGCTTCCCAATTGACAAATCTTTTTTATTTTTTTTTTATTTTAATTAGTTTTCAAACATATTTTAATTTATAATTTTTTTTTTTTTGAATTATAGTAAATTTGGGAATAGAACGAATTGAATATAATTCAAATACACAATCTCATTCATATGTGTGTAAAAAAGTATTGCTAGGGTTTCAACTTTCATCGATCCTAATTTATTTGGTGATATTGTTTCTTATAGTTATTAAACAACATAAGAGATTGATTCTCATAATCTGTACAATTACATGAAAATCAAATGTATTAGGTTACTTTTGACGATTACATTCATTACATGATTTAAAAGTTGCATAATATTTATAACAAGTAAATTATACATGGAAACCTTTAGAGATGGCTACGTATTATTTAATTTTTTATTTTTTATATATATTATGTAACCCTAAATGTAACCCTATATTTATATTTTATCTTTTCATGAAATTAATTAATTGCATACGTAAAAACAGATAATTACTGGAGAGCAGGAGAAGCAGCAATGTACTTCTTCACCTCAAGAGATAGGAAATATCTAAAGGGGAAGCGTCCGAATCGAGCCGTTGTGGGCGGCTTCTGGAAGGCTACTGCTTCTAAACAAGCCATCGGAGACGAGAATAATCTAATAATTGGCTACAAGAGTGCACTTGTTTATCATCGAGGCACCTTCAAAAACTCAACTAAAACTGACTGGCTAATGCAAGAATACACTCTCCCTGATAATACTCTTGCCAATATTCCTTCAACCTCTTCCTCCACAAACATGAAGGTACGGTACACACGCATGAATGACATGATCTTGTCATTTTTTTTTTAAAAAAATTTTTTATTCATTTTTTTGAATTAAGCAATACAAATTAAAATTCCAACTTATTCCTTCATATGGGTTTAGCTAGTATACTAATCTATCACTATCCAGGCGTAGTTACTAACACAACCCCATTTATATATGCAGCTAAATACTTTCGTACTATGCAAAATCTACCGAAAGTCAACCAAGCTCTTCGAGTCAATGGAACCCTCTACGAGCTCTTCAGCTCCTCCACTGCAAGCACCTCCAATGCTGCTGCAAGCGAATGATCATTATGAGCAAATGCCTCCAGAACTGCCGCTGCAAGCGAATGATCATCATGAGCAAATGCCTCCGGAGCTGCCACTGCAAGCGATTAATGATCATCATGAGCAAACGCCTCCAGTGCTGCCGTTGCAAGCGATTAATTATCATCATGAGCAACCGCCTCCAGTGCTTCCTTTGCAAACTAATGATCATCATGAGCATCATTCTCAACTGCCATACAATGTAGGATTTTCATTTCATGATGATCGAGACAATAATTTTTGGTTTGGTGATAATCTGTGGGATTTTTCGTATGATCCCCTCGTTGATTCTCTGCTCAATGATATTAATCTTCCACCACTTCAGCTGTCAAATAACGATTTTTTGCTCAAGGATGATAATCTTCCAAACCCTCTGCCGTCGGATTATTCTTCGTTCCGTGAGACTGATTTCGATCTTCAACCATCTGATCAGCTGCTGTCGGATCCTAATAATTTTTTGCACAAAGACTACACAACTTGTTCGAAGCAGCGATGAGAGCTACCTACTCCGGGTCAGGGACAAGGATGGGTATAATCGCCTATTCCTGGAATAGTTTCAATGATAGAGATAGGTATAATAGTAGGTATTATATGGGCAAGGATATATGGGGATCCATGAAATGAAGAGCCACCTTTGATTGTGGAGAAAAACTTGGATGTGGCGGGATGCACATGCATCTCCCGTTGGGATTATGACACTCGACATATTTTTCTATGTGACAGGATCGCAACAGGAGATGCATGGTGTCTGTTGCACCCAAAATGTTTCCCCGCTTGTGAGTTAATTTATTTATTTTTAATCAAGGAATTGTCACTATTTTGAGTAGTTAATTAATCTTTATTGCTACATTAATGTATTTGTAGTGAGTAGCAGAGTAGTTAAAGTGTTAACCTATTGTTGTTTAAGTAGATATTAACAAATTTAAGTTTTTCTGACTAGTGGATATTTATATGGATATTAGAGGCCATTTTTGCCGGATTGTCACCTTATAATGAAATATATATATATACATACACGTATACGAAAATTTTTCTATGAGGATTGATAGAATTATATAAGGACATTGAATGTGAGTTACTCATTTTACATACTTTGACTTTATATATGCACTTGTCAAATAAATTTTATAAATGAGTGGCTCGCATTCAATATCTTGATAAAATTATATAAGGATGTCCAGATAGGAACCAGACCGTATATATATATATATATATATATATATATTTATATGTTAACGTAATTAATCAAATAACTTGATCATCAGCCTCTGTTCATTGACAAAATCAGAAACTGGTGAAATTTGCTTCTCTAGTCCGCTAGTACTGTATTCTGTATTCCAATTTTCATCAAACTCATCAATGTGTTGACTGAAGAGTAATTTTAGTAATTTTACAGAATATAAAAAAGCGTTCATGATAGAGCTTAATAATATTATTTGAGTCTTTATCTATTTTTTTGGATCTCTTAGAAACTTAAAATTGTTTTCGAACAAATGAATTTTATTTGATATTCGAATTTGTTTTGCATTCGAATATATATATATATATATATATATATATAGATCCGGTGTTAACAGGAAAATAATATTTTTGCAACGTAGAGTTTCTATAAATGATAATTTGAAGAGTATAAGATGAGATGCTAGCAAAGTTATGATTGTTATCTTTGAGACTTTGACTTATAACTCCCAACTTTATATTTAGGAAGCATGGATACTCCATTTGGTAGAGGTAACTCGTATCCAACTTATATCTGGTTCGGATATTTTCCAGATACGCATCCAATTCGCTAAATGGTGTATCCATTGACTTTTTAACTAGAGGATACTTGGGGGATACGGCAAGGATGCGAAGGATATGGGGAGGATACATCGATATGTCCAGAATGCTTTTGGGGCAATATTATAATTATTTTAATATAAAACAAGCTCAAATTATAATTTCAAAAATTTAAAGGTCAAAATGAAATTGTAAAGAAATATATCATATTAGGGATCTAGTGCTCATTTCAATTTCAATTGGTCGCTTGAAAGTTGAAAACGTAGAAAGAAGAAAAGAAGAAGAAGAAGAGAAGAGGAAGAAGAAGAACCAATTTAAAGACCGAAAAAGCTTCGATTGGTATCACTTATCAGGCATGTATCATAATTTTTCCACGATTTTTTCTAGTTTAATTTTTGGGTTCATATAATAACTAATAAACAATGCTTGCAACTTGATTGCTAATATTTTTTCTTTTAATTTTTTATTTATTTAGTGAAATAATATTTGGATTGCTTGAAGAAAAGCGAATTTTGTGAACAAGAGTTCAAACAAGACTTATGTGACGTATGCTTTATTTTGATTTTGTAATATGTTACGATTTATGTGATATGTTTTATTAGGATTTTGTATTATGTTACATTATTATGACTTATGTTGTTATGTGACCTATTTTATTTGGATTCTGAATACGTTTTGATTTTAAATGAATTATCAAATATGTTTTCATATGTTATTATTTTTAAAAAATAATAATATATATTATTTTAATTGACGTATTCTGCTGTATCCTCGTCTTAGTTTTAGAGATTTACCATATCGTACTGTATCTGTATCTTGTACTCGTATCCATATCCATACTACATAGCTTTATGTACATTATATAGTTTCTTAGTATGGTCAAACAAAATGAAAATAAATAAATAAATAAAAACAAGAATAAATACTATTTTCATTTGTTATATTGTATGAAAATTCATATATATACAAAGATATTGCGATAAGTTGAGGTGGCTAACTAGGAAGTCCTTTTATTTTTTTTTTTTTTTTTGAAATAACAGTATTTTATTAAAAAAAAAAGACCCATAGGCCAGTAGGAGAAACACAAGAAGACCCCCCAACATAGACGCCACAAACAAAAACCAATAAACCATCGCCTCACATCAGATAACAAAAACAAAAGAGCCTAAACAAACTCACAGCAAGCGAAAAGACATCCTACAAACAAACCACAGCAAGCGCACCAAAGCCCCATCAAATATTGAACAGAGCAATCAAACCACAAAACCAAAACACATAAAAACGTTACAAGTCACCCCATTCCAACTTATCCGCTAAACCGCTCCCCCCGTCTTGGCTAAGCTGTCAACAAAGGAGTTCGAACCCCTACGCTTGAAGACCATGGACACCCTATCGAACTTGTGAAGGAATTCATGAATATCATAAATTAGGTGAACTAGCTGGAAGTTGCCAAAACCTTCCCCATTAACCCAGGATACAGCTGATTTAGAATCACTCACCACATAAATGTTGTGTGAAGCCAATTGTGCATTAGAAGCAATCAACATACAAGCCTTGTGGATGGCATAGACCTCAGCCGAAATAGCAACATGGGTACCTAAAAAAGTAGAAAACAAACACAAAATTCTCCCCTCCGCATTCCGAAGAACCCTTTCTATACTAGCCATCCCCGAACCGCCCAAAGCCGAACCGTCAACATTGAAGCACGGATCATCACCTCTAGAAGGAATCCATGCTACAATCTTCAACCTTTTCATCACCTTCTTGTCCACCCACCTATCACTAATGTTCTAAAGAATTAAGGATAACGCTTCTTGAGATCCACATCCGTGGTACTTAAACCAGAAAACCACTCTAAATATAACTGAATCCAAAGCTTTCACAAAATTAGCCCCAATTTCTTTAAAAACCAAATCGTTACGAACCTTCCAAATGGTCCACACAACAGCATAAAACAGCGTATTCAAAGCTCTCCTACCCACTTTTAACTTTGAGGCATAAAGTACTCCAAGCAATCATCCAATCTTTAACAGTACTATTTTGATAAGAATTTACACCTCATCATACTATGCAATTCGACAATAACCTCCAAGACCAAAGACAATTAAAAAAAAAAGGTGATTTACCGATTCAATAGAATTATTGCACAACAGACAATCAATAGACACCAAGTAAACAAAATCAAGCTTTTAGATCACATCCGTCACTAAAATTCTACCTTTCATCAACTGCCAAACGAAAATCTCCACCTGGGAGGACAAATACCTTGCCAAAACCATCTATGAGAAACCTCTTCATTACCATCCTCTACCTCAAGACACCTTCTAAACGAGCTAATTGAGAACTTGCCATTAGGACAAAACAACCAACCTAAAGCATCCTGGAACCTCGCTTAATTGGAGTATCATACAAAACCAACAAGAACACCTCCATTGATCCATTTCCCAGTCAAAAGGTGGTCTTCTCAAACGCACATTCCAAGACCACCCATCACCATTCCATCTGCCGTAATCTGTCACCCTACCAGATTTGCTGGAAGCTAAAGCGAAGATACGACGAAAAGCAATACTCAAAGGCACCTTATCACGCTCTAAATCCTCCCACAATCTAAGCTTCTCACTATTGCCAACCACAACCCGAAAACCATCCTCTATAATTTTCCTAGCCCGACTGCCATCAGAAAATAAATTGCGGACCGAATTAATAAAGAAAGAGGCAACCCTAGGTGCTTTCCAATTCCACAAAAGCGACTTAGCATAAACTCCATATTTCGCACAAATGACAGATTTCCATAAGGACCCTTCCTCCCCTCCAAATCTCCAAATCCATTTCGCTAATAAGCTGGATCATTTGTCTACAATCCAGCCAACCCCAAGACTACCTTTCCTATTGCTCAAACAAATCGTAGCCTAGTCAACGGAGTGGATCCTTCTCTTGACTATGACATCATTCCAAAAAAACTCACTTTGAATTTTTTCTATATGCCTAGCTAAGCCAACCGGAATCCTAAAGACAGACATACCATAGGTTGGCAAGCTAGAAAGAACTAATTTAATCAGTATCAGACACCCTCCTTTAGATATGAAGTTCCTTTTCCACGGAGCTAACATGAGGTTCATCTTGTTCAAAACTGGATTCCACCAAGAACCCTATTCAGATTACCTCCCAGTGGGAGACCAAGATAAGTGATAAGGAGCTTTGCTTGCTTACAACGAAAAGCATCAAGCCAGTCCTCTTCAACCCTCCATTTTTTCCCCACTTTCACCGAATAAGATTTGTGATAATTAATTTTAAGGCCGGACGCAAGTTCGAAGCAGTGTAAAATACTCTTGGCATTAACTAAATATTCCATTACCGGTTCTATGAACAGATTCATGTCGTCAGCAAATTGTAAATGAGAAATTTGGAAAGACTCATTACCAAACAAAACACCTTTAATCAACTGAAGGTCTCTAGCTTTCACAAACAAGGAGCTTAATACTTCAACCACCAAATTGAACAAAAAAGGAAACAACGGATCTCCTGATGCAAGCCCCTCTCCATAAAAAATTGATCCGTTAGACTCCTATTAATGAGCACTAAAATAGAGGGAGAGGCGATACACCACTGAATCCAATTTTTCCATATAGAACCAAAACCCATTTTGGACAGCAACTCTAATAAGAAAGCATGATCAATGTTATCATATGCTTTCTGAAAATTTAACTCGATAAGCAACCCACCCTTTCTATCATTTTTCCATAAATGGATGACCTCATCAGCGATCACAAAAGTATCCACCAGCTACTGATTGCTCACGAAAGCCATTTGAGAAGGGTCAATAACCGAATCCATCACAAGCTTAAGCCTATTGGACAAAACTTTGGCTAATACTTTATACAAAGACCCAACCAAACTAATAGGCTTAAAATCCTTAATAGATTTCGGTTTAGGAATTTTAAGAATGAGACAGTCTTATTAAGATCATTGACAATTGAACCATCTCTATGAAACTCATGCATGAAGTTCATATAATCACCTTTAATCGAAATAGCTATAACAAAATTTAAATTTAACCCATCCGACCCAAGAGCTTTGTTTCTGTCACAACAACAGAAAGCATTCCACACCTCATCTTCTAAAAATTCTGCTTCCAAAGCCTCCCTCTCTCTGTCCGAAATCTTTTTTAGAGAAAGGTTGCTAATGGTCGGTCTTGACCACCTTACTTGCTGAAATTGCTCTTTGAAGAATGAGAAGGATGCCCTCACGAACCTGAGACAAACAATTACAAAATCTACCTTGAATATAAATATCATCAATGAATTGGCTTTCCTTCTCACACTTGCTAAGAGATAAAAATACTTAGAATTCTTATCACTTTCCTTAAGCCATTTCACCCTCAAAATTTGACTCCACATTTGCTCTTCACCCTTTATAACCTTCCATAACTTAACGAGACAATCCAAACGTTCTTATCTATGAGACAGAAGCAACCCAGAACATTCAGCCTTTTTATCCACTTGAATCACCTCTTCCTCTAATATCTTCGCCTGATCCCCAACCCAGTTTATCATCTTAAAACAAGATTTCAAATGCTTCTTAACTTCTTTGGACTTAAGATGAAGTTTCCTACCCGAATTCCCACTTCCCGCACAATTCCTCCAACACATGTCCACACCTACCATTACCTCTCTATCCTCTAACCAGCTAGATGTTCATGAAGCGAAACGGTTTGGAACCTAGTCCACCATTGGTTCCCCAATCCAAATTGGATTATGATCTGAAACACTCTTACTAAGATCCTTCTGAACCAATCCCGGAAACCATGACAAAAATATAAGATCGCAAAAAAAGCGATCAAGTCTTGCCCAAGACTCGACATCTCTATTATTAAACCAAGTAAATGTCATACCTTGCAAGGGAATATCCATAATTTCATAAAATCTCATAATTTCTCATAGACGACACATCCCCGGTCCCACCCTTCATTTCTAACGGAATCAAAACAGTATTAAACTGCCCTCCTCCCCCTCCCAAATACACCTCGGAACTGGAAAGGAAGCTTGCGCATTCAAAATGAAACTCCAAAGCTCCTTCCTTTTCGACTCGATATTAGCCGCATAAACATTACAAAAAACAACAGATTTCTTTTCCCTAGATAAATTTCATCCACAATGATACACCTATCATTAGAAATGCACGTCTAAAGATTATCATTCCAGAGTGTAATAAGACCACCGACTGACACATGAGTATCCACCCCAATTCCTCTAGACAACACTGAATCACCAAGAGCCTTAATCACTCTGAAATCAAAAGTTTTCAATTTCAATTCTTGTAAAAAAAATAAAAATAAAAGGTTTGTGATAAGAGACCAATCTTCTCACCACCCTTTTTTTTCTCAGCACGACCTAACCCCCTAATGTTCCAAAACAATGCTATCATTAAAGAAAAAGAAACCCCAAGGAGATGAGCTACAGACAAGCAATCTATTTTTTCTTGTTCATAACCATCAGTCGCTCCTCATCTTCCAAATTTCCCCTTGCCACTTCTTCACTGAAAGAATCTTCCTTTCCATTAAAATCAAAACTTAACGCCATCGCCATCTCAAAAACCTTAGCAATTTCCTGGCTGAGGCTCCAAGACCCCCCTAAATTTTCGATGCCCTCCAATTCATGTCTTCTAACACGTCCTGACTTGAAGGATATTATACGGCCAAGTTCGACTCCTCTCTATATCACCTTAGCAACCTCAACTTCTAGGTTCCACATCTTATTCTTGCTATTAGGACCTTTAGAATTTCTAACAACACTTCTCTTAATTCCTGATTAGGTCATAATACCATTCTTTGTCTTCATTCCATGTCTTTTAATAAAAGAAGAATCAAGAGTTACCCTTCGCTTCAGACCATCCTCAGCCTCCATACTTGCCTCCACTTCGACTGAAGAAGAAATCCACCTTCAGGTCTTATGCGTAAATCACTTCCTTCAACATTGTCAAGATTCCCCACCTCTTAATACGTAGAATCTAGACTAATTCCTACCTAGGCTGGAAGATTACCAACATGAGGACCTAAAGTAGAATCTAACAACCTATTAGAAAAAAGTTTCTCATGCCCAATGGAGCTATGGCCCATACAGAGCCATGGCCCATACAGAGCCATAGCCCATACAAAGCCCATCCTGGCCCAAGTTATTATTTGATCAATTACCCAAATCAATGTAAAATTTCTCTCCCACCAGTTTATCAACAGAACCAGACACATGGTTGCCCCTACAAATTGGTGGAATAACCAAAGCCCCTTATTCACCAACCAAAGAAAAAGATGACCTGTCCTCATTATCCCAAGTACTATAAGCATTCATAGACCTCTCTTTTCCTAAAATAAGTTTAGCATTAAATACAAATGGTAATTAAGGTTTACCATAAATGTTCCTAATAATAATATTTTTTTCCTTTTGAATTAGTCACCTTGACATTAAATCCGTCAGAAGATTGCACGAATCGAGAAGAAAACCAAGGGATTTCTCTCTCCTCTAGCTATAGGCCAAGTCCTTTCCACCGACCCTTTATGATTCCTCCAATCTTCCACTTTTTGGCTGCTCTACCATTAGGTCGCCCTCCCACCTCTGAACATTCTCCAAACTAGAATCCTTGTTGCAGTCAGTCCCATGATCATCCTTATGAAGGCTTAGACTTTTCGAAATCCATCATATACCCACCGGCTCTTGCACTTCACTAACAGAAACAAGAAAAAAGGATTTTTTGGTGATGATTTTGATCAAATATGGTCATGCAAGACCAGACGAATTCAAAACCAAGACTCTGCCCCCATCCATCCTCCTCCTTAAAAGAGTTTCGTCCTCTACAACTAAAGGTTCACCAATAGCTTATCCCAACCTGAAGAAAAATTCTTCACACCAACAGTTTAGAGGGACACCCCTGAATTTAATCCACATCAACCTAGATTGAGGAGTAACTGCCATCGTCCATGAACCCATTGACAAAAATTGACCTTCCCATAGAAAACGGTTCCTTATAAAAGCATCTCTATCATTGATGCAACTGAATATCCACAAGATATTCTTATCTCCTAAATAATGAAAAGATGGAAAAATATTTATATCACCCAATGACCTTCTCACAGCTGATACATCAGTAAAAGACGTAAGAATACCCACCGCACAAGTATTTAGCCAATTCATTTCATTTATCTCACCTTCCCATTTCACCACTTCCAACTTTTTACCCTTGGCGGGACCTCTATCACTAGATTCAACTAAGGAATCTTTAACTACCTCTGCATAAGGACCCAGAATGCCTCTCTAAAATTTATCACCTCCCTTAACTCCACTAAGGAACGAGACAAATGTCCAAGCCCTGACATATGAAATTCCGCCAATTTTCATGCAACAATTACTCAATTCAAGAGCACAACCTTGGATATAATAGGTCATCCATACACATGCATGTCGTTCGACAACCTCGCCATTCTCTTAGCTTCCTCCATAGTAGCGAATCGGACAAATGCAAAACAACTCTTCCTAGACTTATTTTTAGGTGACATGAACAAATCCCTAACCAGTCCAAATGCTTTAAAAATTACCCACAATCCACGTTGATATACTATGGGATTCAAGTTATCCATAAAAATTGACACTAAACTATCTCTGAAATCTCGCTTAGAGCCCAAGCCGCTAGAGCTTCTCTCTCTAACCTCTCTCATCTCTCTTTCCTGTATAGTTCCGACGCCCTCGTACATGACATCTGCAAGATTGATTCGGGTTGTGTCAAGTTGTCAAGTTATGCTGATGACCTGTGGGACTTTTTGTGCCGTCGGAAATATAAAATAAATAAAATAAAATAAAATAAAAACAGTAGCGCATTTCCGATGGCTTTTGGACCGTCGAAAATAGTTGAATAAGCCGTCAATATTACCCACTTTTCTGACGAAACATAAAAAGTGTCATCGGAAATGCTAAAACTTAATTTGAATTACTTAATGGACACATCTTACTAAATTAACTAAATATAAAGTATCGCAAAATTATTACTAATCACAAGAACATTTAGTTATTTTAAATTATGTTTAGTGACACTACTATATCAGATTTTTTTTAAACAAATAATATTATTTTTAAAAACAATATCTAAATAGTTATATTTAAATGGTATACAAAAAAATATATATATTTAATTAGATATTATACAAACATATCAATAGTTTATATATAAATAAGATGCAAAACATATCAGATATAAAGTTATAAATAATTGGTAAGGGTAACCCTTACTAGAGATGGCAATATTCCCCGCAGGGCCAGGGCCTCGCCCCAAATGAGACGGGATGGGGGATAATATTTAGGGACGGGGACAAGAATGGGGACAAAATCTTGTCCCTAAAGGTGAAGCGGGGCGGGGATGGGGGAAGCACTCCCCGCCCCGATATATATATATATATATATTATACATATATATTTATAATATAATATATAGTATTCAAAAAAAAAAATTATCATTTAACGTTGGTCTCTTTTTGTTTTTTTCTTTCTTGCTTGTTTTGCTTCCTGGTCTGTTTCATGCTGTTGTTGCTCTTGTTGTGGTGGCATGTTGGCTGTTGAATAAAATTGGCTATTTCGAAAAAAAATCATTTAACATTAATTTTTAATATAAAATTTTTTATTATTAAATAAACCAAAACATATGTGATATTTACATACCTTGAAAATAATATTAGTAGCCACAAAATAGTCAGATTGGACAATGACGGCTGCGCTGTCCACGGTTCCGTACTACAACGTTGTACCAGATTGGGTGATACATTGGGCGAGCCATAAAACGTAACAAAGGGCTTAGTGCGTTTGATTGTGATCTTCCCCCGATATTCACCGGCACCAATCCATATAATGACTCGTCTGGTGTTCCCTGAGGGAATGCTTTTGATAGCATCATTTATTTTCTTAAAATGACCTGTTCTATCTTGCCTCACCGTGATAACCTGAGGATTAGCCTCAGCTACCACCAGTTCAGGGTCCAGAGTCGCCTTCCTAGTCCTGAACGCTCGTATGTTGGCACTAAACCAGCCTCCCACCGCTGAAGCATCAGCAGGAATTGGCGTTGTATCGTCGGAGACTACAACATGTTCGGTGAGGAATATTGCCAACAAGATCGCCAAATGAATGGCGGTGGGTGTGTTTCCTTTACCGGACATGTTTTATTTATTATTATTATTTTTTTTTACGGGCTTACAACTAAACCACCTGTTTTGAAATGGTTTAGTAGTGAGTTTTGAGAACGTAGAATGGTGAGAATTTATAAGGCAGGAGGATGAGAGGATGAGAGGATGAGAGGATGAGTGGGTAAGAAAAGAAGTTAATAAACAAACAAACAAACAAACAAACAAAACTGTTTTGCACGTATTAACCATATATTTATAATTGTATGTATGTGGTAAAGTGTGCATGGTAAGAAATGAAATTAATAAAGAAAAAAAAAAAACTGTTTTGCACATATTAACCACATATATTTATTGTTTTTTTTTTTTTTTAAAGAATTACATAAATTCGAGATTTATTTCTATATGGAGAGGACTCGAACTCACAACCTTTTGGTGTAGATGTGAGGCACCATACACTTCTAATTTTATTTGTGTAATTTTTTAAATCAAATTCCATGTTTAATTGGCCTTTTACTTAATTACTTTGCATCCATATTTTTATAAAAAAAAAAAAAAAATTAAAGTCAGTCAAAGAGCAGTTGCATCAAAGATAACTTGGAGTATCCCAACTAGGTTGACACCCAACAAGATTACCTATCATCTATCATGTGCACGCACACTCTCAAACTGATGCAATATATTAAATAAAAAGAACAAGAAAATTGGGGGGGGGGGGGGGGGGGGGGGGACCCCAACAAATCAAACACCAAAACCCCAACAAATCAACCAAAACGGTAAAAGGTCTAAAAGATAAGTCTCTTGTAACTAGCGCAGTACAAAATAGAGGACAAGTAAAACTCCAAAAATCTTGAGCCAAAGAACGACCATGAGAAGCTAAGCAATCAGCCACTACATTTCCTTCACAATAAATATGAGAGACATGAACACTCATAGAAGAGAGGTAATAAAGACAACACCGCCAAGAAGAAAGAAACTTCCAAGGAACATCCACCGAACGAAGTGAAAGAATAGAGACCACATAAGTAGAATCACATTTAATCCAAAGAGAGTGCCACCCATAAATATGAGCAAATTCAATGGCTTTGATAACTGCTAATAACTTGGCTTCAAAAGCATACATAACCACCAAAGGCAATGCAAAACAGCCTTTAACAAACCCGCGACAATTACGAAAAATACCACCACAGCCTGAAGGTTCTAAAGAGCCATTAGAAGACCGTCAGTGTTTACCTTTATCCAACCTGGAAGAGGGAATCGCCAGAAAACCTCTAAAATCTTAAGAGCTTTACAAGGGTGAGGAAACACTTGAAGACGCCTAAGAAGCAATAACTCAGATTGAGAATTATACATTCCACCAGTAATCAACTAATTAGAATCTCGAATAGTTGAGTGAACATAAGCAATAGGAGAGACAATTGGGATCATGTGCTCCTCAAAAATCATTTGATTACGTGCATACCAAATTGCCCAGAAAATATGAATCATTGTAGAAAGCCATAAACTTCGTAATTGCGGGCTAGTATTCCAATTAAGAGCTGACAAGAAAAAATCAGGAACCTCAAAATAATAATCAAGAGAAACATGAAAAAGTCCCGAAAAGTAATACCAAATTACTTTGCATCCATTTATAGACCTCTTTCATCAGTTGAATACTGGTCATCGACTACTCATCTGATTAATTTTTTTTTTTTTTTTTTTTGACAAAACTAATCTTATTGAGTTAAACAGGTAGATGGACGAGGTTGAGGTTTTGGCAAATGACTCACAAGTCAGTAGCTCGAATCCTACCAATGGTAAAAAGCTTCAAAAAAAAAAAAAATTAGTCTAGATAGATGAATATATAGATGAATAGACTTATATTTTCAAAAAGAAAAAAGGAGTTATACTCGCCAACAACTAGCACAGACTTGTAATTCAATTAGTTTTACATTTTTTTTTAACCTCAAAAAAACGAGGGAAAATTTATTGAAAGAAAAGAAAAAAACACAAAAACATAGCCATCGGAAATAATCTTTGTTCTGTTGGAAATGAGGTAATAGTCTTAACTAGTAAGTCCTTTGCCACTCGCACATTAAGATCGTTGGTTCTAGTTGTATTTCAATATCCAAAGCCCAAATTTATACTTCAAAAAGAATAAAATAAAGTCCATATACATGACCAAAATCATGCAAAACCCCTTATAAACCAACTACAAAACCGGAGTACTGTGTATTCTTATTAAACAACATATTTCATTTGATGAGAGTTCTAAGAGAGAAATAGGGGTTCAAAAATTTTCTAACACTCCATACTCCCTTACCTTTAAGACTAGCACAAACTTAATAACTTGAGTTTTACTAGCACATAAAGTGTTGTTCTGATAAAAATACTCTTAAACACATTAACAAAAATAAGTATCGTGCTTTTTGTCCGAGACTTATTTTGGTGTTTTCGAGACTTATTTTATTGTTTTTGATACTTATTATGTCTTTCCAAGACTTATTTTATAATTTTCGAGACTTATTGTGCATTTTTACAATTTCCAAGATTTATTGGGTAAAAATGAAAATTTAAAAAAAAAAAATTTATCTTCTCCAAATCGACCTACATTAGAGGTCGAATCAACCTCCATTTGAGGTCTGTTCCATCTCCATTGATGGAGGATCTCCATTGTTCCTCCATCAATGGAGGTTTTTGAAAAGAAAAAAAATATAAATGGTAAAAACGTAATAAATAAAGGAGATGAGGGTATTTTTATCTATTGACGTCATTTAAATTTGACTTATTAAACTAGTGTTACTTTTAATAGTCAAAATAAAAAGTGTGTTATTTTCCACTATTTCCATAGAGAAACAGTAAAGAAATTTAAAAAAAAAAAATAAGGAAAATAAAAATAAAAACTCGAAAAAGGGATTTCAAGTGGCCATTTCAATAAGAAAATTACACTACTTCAATCTTGGGCATAAGTCGTGTGATTTTGAGCAATTTTAACGACACAACAAATTTGGTATACAATTTTGGTATTAGTCTTAAAAAAAAAAATCAGAAGGAGAAAACGATGCCCAACCACCACCTCGTAAGCCTTTCTTAGGAATCCTAACATAGGACTCGATACACCCCATGTTACCCAGGTCCATTGCCCGAACCCTCTGCCGTCGGATTATTCTTGGTTCCGTGAGACTGATTTCGAATTTCCACCATCTCAGCTGCTGTAGGGTTTTGATAATTTTTTGCTTGGTGATACCACCCTACAGCCATTCAGATCTCAACAACTTTTGCACACTGACGACACAACTTGTTCGAGTCAGGTAGGGGTGGGCGTTTAATAGATCGGTTCACTTTTCGAGTGAACCGATAAAAAACCGATAATATCCGGTTTTTGAAAAAGTGAACCGATCCGATAAAATTTAAAAGTGTGAACCGATCAAAAATTGATTGAACTAGTTCGGTTCGGTTCAGTTTTTTCGGTTTTGGGTACTTTATTGTGATCAACTCCTTCTATTATGAGTACTTTATTGTTAGGTATGAACTTGTCGAATTTCATAGCCCCTTTTGCTAGTACTATTTTATCCATGGATCCATGAACAGTCAAGACCCTGTAGATAACATCATGAACATTACAATAAATCAAATTGAAATCAAATTACACAGGTATATGAGTTGAAAATTAATTAGAGTCTTCAGTTACTTCATAACATGTTCAGTTAGAAAACCTTGCCATTTTCATATTCTCTGTGTAGTCTTTGCACTGGCTAAATTCAAACTAATCAAAGTTTGACTACTCTGAATCATATGTGTCCAAAATTAATGTTATATATCATACAGGAAATATATGTATGGCTTGAATAGTTTCAGATTTCTGATGAGCATTAAAACTAAAGTGCATATCAGGCAGTTGATGAATGTTTGCTCGGTGATGGGTGGTAATTTAATCTAGACTCTACAAAACCAAATCAATATCACAAATGTAACAAAACATTAGTGGATTATCTATCCATACCAAACATCAATGTAAAAATGTAGGGATTTTTTATTATAGACATCGGTTCTCGGTTCGGTTCACCGGTTCGAACCCTTGAACTGGAAAACGAACCAGAATATCCAGTTTTTTTTTTAAAAAACGAATCGAATCGAACCGAACCAATGAACAATGAAAAACCGGAAAAAAACCGATTGGACCATTTCGATTCGGTTCACTGGTTTTTTGCCCACCCCTAGAGTCAGGGATGAGAACTACCTACTCCGGGTCAGGGACAAGGATGGGTATAATCGTTTATTCCTGGAATAGTTTCAAAGATAGGGATAAGGATAATAGCAGTAGTAGGGATTATATGGGCAAAGATATATGGGGATCCACAAAATGAGGGATATGAATAGGGATAATAGAACTATTTATTCCGATTTTATTAAATATGAATGTATTGGAAAAATGGGATAAATATAGGAAAATTCAAAATTATAATATTATTTGAGTCTTTATATACGGACATGAGTTTTTGAATCTAGTAGAAATTTAAAATTGTTTTCGAACAAGTTTTATGCGGATTTTCTAGGTTTGAACATTTTAATGAATTTTCTTTCTTATTTGAATCTGTTTTGCATTCGAATCTATCTATATATGATTGGACTCGGTTTACATGATTATCGTAGAGCTTCAACTTTCGGATCAAGTGTTGATATGAAAATAATATTTATACTTCAAGAGTTTATATAAATGATAATTGAAGAGTATAAGATGAGATGGGAGCAATGTTATCTCTTTGAGACTTTGACTTCTAATAACTCCCGACATCAAGTACAATATAGTTTCCTAATACGGTGAAAATATTACAAAAAGAAAATAAATAAGGAAATTGTTTGGGTATTGACCCCAGTAATAGGGTGTTGTCACATGGCTTTTTTCTCTTAACTTTTTATATTTATCTCCTTGCATTTTTCATAAATGGATCATATGTCAAAACCTCATTGGTTGGTCAGTACCCAAGTGTTGTCCAATAAATAATTAGTAACATTTCAAAAAAAAAAAAAAGAGAAAATAAATAAAAACAAGAATCAGCTCATATTATTTTCATTTGTTATATTGTATGAAAATTCATAAATATATATATATATATATATATATATATATATATATATATATATATATAATGAGTCTCTCATGAGGGACCCCTTATTTTAATTTCGATAAGGACCATGATGAAAACACATTGACTTTAACGAATTTTAATCTGAATTTTTTGTTGATGATGATTTTAATGAAATCTATATATAAACAAAATTAAAGAATTTCCGAATACTAGAACTATTTATCCAATTTTGTTAAATATGAAGGCATCGAAAAATAGGTGAAATATAGGAAAATTCAAGAAAAATAGTTCTATTATTCAAAAAATTCTCAAATTTTGTTTATAGGTAGATTTCAATAAAATCGTCATCCACAAAAAATTTCAGATCAAAATTCATTAAAATTGATATATTTTCATCAAGGTCTTTACCGAAATTAAAATATGGGATCCCTTATGAGAGACTCATTCAGGGACGTAACCAGGATTGAACGCTAGGGTAAGCTAAAATTTTTTTTTTACCGAACATTGACATCACCTAGTTAGGATAACATAGTGAGACGTCCCTCTAAAATGTATATTCTAAATAAATACGTTACAAAATTTAATTTTATTTTTAAAAAATAAAATTAAATTATAAGAGAAACATGAAATGCAAATGCAAACAGAAATTAAATTATAAAATATTTTTATATTAGTTTGATTCATTCGAAATATATTAAAACAATGTTCTGAGAAATTTAATAAAATTCATTTAACAATATCGTTATTCTGTAAATTTAAAATTGGATTAAATAATAATTGGATTACTCCTAAAATCCCATTATCTATATTTAACAATAACCCTAAAATTTCAATAACAATTTTTTTTTAAAGTAACAAAATAAAATATTTAAAGTCATAATTTTCATTCAAACATATCTAAATGTTTATGTTGATAAATGGATTGAACCAATTTTGAAAAATGTGGAGAAATAATTGTTATTATAAAAAGAAGAAAAAGGAAAGAAAGATTATTTTTTTTTACTCTAATTAGGAATTAAAATCAATTATTTAATTAATTTAATTTTTTTCTTTTTTTTTTAAGTGGGGCAGGGTCCACCCTAGCCCCCACAATGGTCCATCCCTGGACTCACTATATATATATATATATACACACACTGATAATTAGTTGAGGTTGCTCTAAGCCTAGACACATTAATGAGGTCGTGGGTTCTAGTTTTATACTTTTATCCCATTATTCAAAACTCAAATTTATACAAAATCAATCTCTACACAGTCAAAGGCTCATTGTCCAGTGGTCGGAGATTTATGCTTTCAAATATCAATCCATCGAAGATCAAACATTGACACCTTATATATATCGTCTCACTATTGCTTATAAAACTGTAATATGTTTCAAGTATGGAAAGTAAACATCTGAGATGTGTTTGATCTCAGCAGACAATTGTTAAAATAATAATAATAATAATAAAAATAATAATAATCTCTACAAGTTCGCCATAATAATAATGATTTAGTTATATAATTATATCAGAGTAGTTTTGTTGATTTCATTATTTAGTAGATAGATGTATATACCCAACAAATAATGCCATCCAACTTCATCCAAAATGAGCAAACGACGTAAAAACAAAATAAAAAAGATTGTTCAAATGAACATTGATTAACTAAAAAAGAAAAAAAGATTCTAATAATTTCTGATTTCATCCTACTTTGGAAAACCATGATCCAAGCACATCTTCTTCTCCATTAGCATCCTATTAACAATGATAAGGAAATTTTAAAATCATAATAATATTCAAAGTTTGCTATTCACATAAAATAATAGCATCTTAATGGGCATGTAAATATGATTTTGTAATTCGTTTAGGTTTTTAATAAAATTAGCTTTTTATTGTTAATTTGTTATCTATATGTAAATATAGAGAAATAATAATAATAATAATAATAATAATAATAATTCTCTAATTTTGAAAAAACATTTGAGAATTTTTTTTTTTTTTTTAATATATAGGATAGTCTTGAAAAACAAAATTGAAAAAACCATATTAATTAGTGGCCCATATAATGTAGGAACACTTGGTTTGACCTAGCCATCCATACCACTGGGCCTTGTCCAAGCCACTGGCCCACCTCTGTTTTTTAGTTGATTCAGGAAAATGGAAATTCACTCCAATCAGTAATAACAAAAAGTATTTTTGACCCAAAGTGGAAAATTAAAAAATCATTGAAACTTGTAAAAGATTTGAAACTAATTTTGGAAGCTAACCTATCCTTTTATTGAAATATTACAAAATTTCGAATCATTTTACCAAATAGATTATAAATAGCCCTTTTAATAGATAGTTTGAAATTGAAAGAATTTCAAAAACCTCGTGTGGCCGAAATCTAAAAAATAATCTTGCCATACTGTCTATAGGCCAAAGTTTTGCTTAAATGCTGTGGCAATTAAGATGATTTGCAATAACGATACTTGATTATGGGATGAGTTGATGATATAGTAGTTACAAATTAACTTACCATGTCATTTGAGTAATGAATTTGGATAAATTCTTTAACGATGTAACATTACTTACTCCAAAATCAGTAAATTTTCTGATTTATTTTTTAGAGTTATCCCATTTAAAATTCCTTAAAATGTAATTGGAATTATTATTAAAAAAAAAAATTATAAGATTCAGAATCCCACACCTTTTTTTCATGCAAGATTCGATTACACACACAAAAGTTACTATTACAAAGAAATTCATTGTAAAAAAACAAAAATCACTAAAAACGCATTTATTAATCTTGAATAAAATGAAAGAGAATCAAGTTTCATAGGATTTAGGAAAAAAATCAGGTCAAGGAACTTGATTCCTTATGTGGGAGGAGTGAATGAAGTTCCCTTTTCGGTATGAATTTAATTTCTAATTTGTGTTAATGCTATTAAACATTTCAGATTTTTGTTTATTTTAATTTATCTTATAATCAATTCTTTGTATATATATTTTTGTGATAGAAACGTTTTGTTAGAAAATAAAAATAGAGAGGGGGGGCCCTTTATGGGTGAGAGGGGAGAGACAAACCATGATACAAGGGTCATGATGGATGTCTGAAAAAGAGAGAGCCCAATCACAATCAATAGAGATTCTACAGTCAAAAATATTTCCTATTTTTGCCTTTTTTTCTATGTCCTTTTTAATTGTGGTCATAAGGATGACCATCACCAAAAGTGCCCTTCCCCACCCCATCACTCTTCCACATGCCCCTTCCTACACATTTTCTAGAGTGGAGTCTTGTCCTCTGAGACCAATATATATATAATATTACATCTTCTTAGTATTGCAAACAGGATTTTTTTCTTGCAATCTCATTATTATTATTGTTGTTATTATTGACGATATCTATTAATTCGGGACCACGTATTTTTTTTGATAGGTTTCGTTATTAGTAGGATTCGAACCGCTAACCTGGAATTCATTTATCCAAACCAAGCTTATCCATCTACCAGCTGAGCTACGCCCCTATTAGCCTATTATTTTTTTCTTATTTGTGAAGGACCCAATGGCAAATGAGTATCAACAAGGATGTCCAATGATTTCATTCTTATTAATCATAAGTATATTATAGTTGTAAGTTTTTAAAACCAATTCCAATTAGGATTTTTTTTTTTTTTTTTAAGAGAATATATAGTTACAATAATTATATGTAAACTAGTTACAAGAAGTGGATTTTTTTTTTCCTGATTTTGGAGAGAAGTTAGATACGACTCGAATATATAACTTTTTCGTATAATATGATCAGAGAGTACTTATTACAGTGTAAGTGAGATTTGATATCAATACTTCTTCGTAACAAGGACTTTGATAGTAAAACTAGACAGTAACATGGAATAATTAAATTTTTACTTTTTTTTTTTCCTCTTTCTTTATAAAAGAGTTATACTATACAAAAGAATTATTTGTAGTAAACTTATAAACATTTCCGGTGCCCTAATTTCTGCAATTTAATGTTAAGAGTAGGCAATTGCTTTAAGCTGCATTAACTGAGCCCTTGTCTATTGTATTTGCATAGTTGGAGGGATTAGCTTTACAAAGAGGCATCGGTTGCCTTTTTTGTGCGCAGTCAATGTTGAAACGGTGTTGCTGCCAATGATGCTATCATCACTTTGTATTGATTTCTCTTCCACCGTGTGTGGCTGGCAATGGCATGCATGCCATCCTAATTAACCTAATCATCCTTTAATTTTTCTAATATTATAAGCCAACCATCTTTAATTAAATATTTCACGTACCCAATTAAGAAAACATGCATGTTTAATTATTCAAGCTATAGTATTCTCCAAATTATAATCTTTTATGAAAAATTCAAGAGAGGTTTAAGATAAACTTTGAAACCATTTAAATTTACTTGTAATTAGTTCATATATATTAAAAAAAAAAAAAAGTCAATAATACAATAGAAAGCTTTAAAAAAAATCTATTACTAAGGTGTTTCTAGATCCTATATATATATATATATATATGATTGGTTCTCTTCTAAGGGATCCCTTATTTTAATTTCGATAGGGACCTTAGTAAAATCACATCGATTTTTATGAATTTTGATCTGAATTTTTGTATAGATGATAAGTTCAATAAAATCTACCTATGAATAAAATTTGAGGATTTTTCCAACACTATAACTATTTTTCTTGAATTTTGTTGAATTTTGTTGAATTTGAAGACATTGGAAAAATAGTTCTAATGCTTTAAAAATTCTCAAAATTTATATATAGGTAGATTTCATTGAACTTATCATCCACAAAAAAATTCAGACCATAATTTATAAAAATCGATATGATTTTATTAAGGTCTTTACCATAATTAAAATAAGGAATCTCTTAGGAGAGAACCACTAATATATATATATATATATATATATATATATATTTATTTATTTATTTATATACAAGATATACAGTTTTCAATATTGAAAATAATTGTATCTGAGTTTACCTAATTATACTTTCATCAAGGTAAAATTCGTCCCTTAAAATTATTTAAAATTGTATTTATGAAATTCCTAGTTTCTCTATCTACCGAAGAAAAAAGAGTCCTATAAAACAAAATCATTAGATCCCTTAATGTTTTTTCAAACTAAATGAATACAAACAAAGTTGTATTCCACTGTAGAATCCAAAATCCATAGATTCCTGCTTAATTTCAGCTTCAATCTACCATTACTGATCTTATTTAATTTTGATTAAACTAGAAATTACATAGAAAGTTAGCAGAAAGCAAAACATTAAAGATAATAATAATCATTAGTTTCATATTTGAAAATTGGGATTTTTTTTTTTTATTTTGTTTCCTTTTTATAGGTCTCTTTACGTTAAATACATTAAAAATTGTATATATGCTTGCATTTTCATAAGTGAAAGGTGCAGCCAAGGCATTCATACTTCATAATGCTGTCTTTTGCTCTTTTTAACTATAGTCTTTGAAAATGCATGATTTTTCAAGGGGGAATGTGAATGAAATATTATTATATAAACTCTCTTTATCATGTCTTTACACACACACACACACACATATATATATATATATATATAGTCTTTCTACTCTCAATTCATCCTGATATAAAATATATCAGGACGAAGAATGTGGAACATAGATTATGAAAAAGGAACATAGATTATGAAAAAGTTTTGACAAGTGCATACACTTTGAGTCAAAGTATGTAAATCTAATGGTCAACATTCTTCGTCCTGATATATTTATATCATATCGAACTAACAATAGAAAAACTATATAAATATACGTGTATATATATATATATATTATATGACATGAGTATTTATTAGCTGCCAACTTTATGTATTTTGTTTCCACATGTTATGTACGTTCCGAAAACAATTATTCCGTTTACAAAATCATCCATCAAAGTTACGAATTCGGTTGTTCACGTTATAGGAATCAAACTAAAGTCGTATAAACCCCGTCTACACTTGATAATTAATTTGTGCATGAAAATTCTCTAGCGTAACATAAGAAATCTCTTATTTTTTTAGTCTTGTAGTTGATTTTCATAGTTAAAAAAACATGTTTTTACCTATGAAAAATTTTGAAGAATCTAAAATAATCAGGAGCAGGTTTTTTCAGGTTTTTTTGGTACAAGACTCGACTTTACTATGTAATATTACGAAGAGTTGTTATCCCACATTTATTTATCATAAAATATCATATGTTATAAAATGGTGGGCCAAGCTAGCGACCCAGACAAAAGTGGCCCATAGTTGTCTGGGAGATGCCATAGCCCATAACCAATAGAGGGGGCCCTACACAGCATATGAAATAATTGATTTAGATTTGAGGGGTTCCCCTTTTTAATTTGGCTTTTTTTGGAGGAGGAAACTGGAAAGGACTTTGAAAATGTGGAAACTGGAGACATGACTTGTTCAATAATTCACTAGGTAACAAATCAACTCACATTTGATGGAATTGTTTGCTTCTGTAATCTGTCCATTATTGCACCTATTTATGTAATTTGATTGTGTTTTAGGTCATGTGGAGAATATGCAAGAGATTAACCTTCACTAATTAATTAGAGGAGGAATTACTTTGCATATATAATAATAAAGAGTCTTCTAGGACCTTATGATATCGAACACTATAAGCACAATTCAAAATGCCACTTTTACTACAACGGAGGGAACTCCTTACTTTTTACGATTTAATATATAAATTTGAGACTCGAACCCATATCATAAAAGTGCAAGGAACGTGCCCAAATAATGGAATGGATTGGACATTAAATTTTACTGTAGGGTTTTAAAAGGCACGTATTAATAAAATCAAATAGATATTACATCTACAAATTTACTTTTTTGACTGGGTGTAGGAGAGTAATATCATTACATCATCTTAATTTTCAATGAAAAGGAACAATTAAAGGACAAATTGATCTTTCCAAGAGAGGCTTTGAAAATTAGGAAACATACCATTTAAAAAATAAAAAATAAAAATCATATTTCTAGGGCGACAAGGCTGTATCAAAGAGATTTATAACAACCTACAACCACAGTAAAGAGCAAGAGTTTGACTGACTGCATTTTTGTTCACCCATATTGTTATGAGTAAGTATTACCTCTTTCCCTAACACTTGACATGTGTTCAGGGAGGGAGTGCTTTTGTTCATGTGTTTAGGGAGGGAGGTAGTGCTTACCCACAAAAAGTGTGGGTGAGCAAATTTAGTGTTAGGAAGGAAGGTAGTGCTTACCCACAAAAAGTGTAGGTGAACAAATTTTTTCTCAGCTTGACTTGGTGTAAGAATAAAGCAAAGTTACCCGATAACTACCACTTGGTGTAATGTTATTGGGTAACTTTGCTTTATTCTTTACAGCCCTGCTAGGCTGTTACTTTAGTGTTGTATAATACAACAAGAGTTCATATAATTTCCTCCAACTCCCTCACTTATTTTAAGGGATTGTCTTTCCCAAAATGTGCTTAGGATATAAGGTCCTGTGCCCTATCATGATTCTGACAAATGCATACAATAGTTTCTGTCTTTGATATGGAAGATAAACCCTATCACTTCATGCATCCAATTCTAGGGGGTGTTGGAAAGTGAAAACCACCAACCACACTCCATAGCCAAATTCCAAAAATTTCAGCAGATTTTATTGTATATTATATATAATTTATTAATCATGTAGGATCGAGGTTTGCACCTGTATTTCCTTGTACACTTAGCACTAAAAAGACCCGCACCAAACCACAAGTGGGTATGCAACAAATCTCCCACAAGACCAACTAGAATCAAATGTCGATTATGAACCTTATAAACCAACAAGCTGACGAGATCAAATCGTTATAGGGAAATCTCTATTGAAAGGGCAGGCTATTTTAAGTCTAAAACCGTTCAAATCAAGGGTCTATTGAAAACTAACCAGATTAATCGTTATATGCACAGTTTAGAAAGCAGCTCTGTTTATAGGGGAAAGGTTTCTTCTTTTATGGTTTTATAAACAATTTTGAAATTTGAACTCCTATCATGATTTGAAAAGAAAATACACAACTACTCAAACTATGAGTAGATATGCAAAATTAAAAGGGTATAGCTAAACTTAAGTGAGTTTTAATTTAGAATACATTTTTTTTTTTTTTTTTGACAATATTTATTCATCTGAAACCAGGTTTTTTTTTTTTAAAGCTTTTATTATTGGTAGGGTTTAAATCGTTGATCTGGGAGTCATTTATTCAGTCCCAAGCTCATCCAATATCTACCAACTGAGTTATGCCCCTATTAACAGTTTTAATTATAATACTTAAATTGACCATGTTCTTTATATTTATTAATTATCATTAATTATTGAAAAATTCTACTTGATTGATATGATATTCAATTTCCCTATTTATAATGTGACATAAATAATGTATATGGAATCGACCAACGTAGACCAAGAAATAGTAATTTGTCTAAAAATGTAAGATAAAACCAGGATGTATCTAATCATCTTGCTATTGTTTTGTTTATCAACACCATATTTTTTTTTGTCGCAAAAGGGACACCTTTGAATGAGACAGCCCAAAAAAGCAGATCCCACAATTTCTGTAATTTTCAACACCTTTGTTTTAAATATATATAACCACTAGGTCCACTATTTATACTAGTTTTATCATTTCATTTTTTCTTTTAATTTTTTTTTTTTTTTTGAACTTACAGATTTAAAAGGTTGAAAGAAAAAAAAAAAAAAAAAAAAAAAAAAAAAAAAAAAAAAAAAACTGTTTATTAGAAATAATATTCCATATGTATAACATACAAACATACCCCACAGAGAAGGAATCCTAGGTTTATCTTTTACATAGTTTTATGTGTGTTCTGGGCAATTGCAATAATAAAATTATTTATTTTCCAAGTCTTAAAGAGTTCATTACCCCTCTTAAGAACTAATTTAATTACAAATCTATTAAAATAGTTTCTTAAATGATCATAAAATCAAACTCATATAATAAAATTATTAATTCTACTTGTTATTTTTTTGATAGTTCTCTAACATTACTACGCGAGGAGCGCTCTATTACACACTTCAAGGTCGCGAAAACTCAATTCTCCTTCCTTCTTGGACTTGCATTAATGATTCCACGTGCACCAGTGGAGCTTTCTGCTCTTCTTCAAGCATTTTGGGGGTCTAAATAAACCCATAACATAGGTTGGAATGGACTGAATCACTGTCTATTTGTTATTTTTTTTTATAGTTCTCCAACATTGCTTCGCGAGAAGTGCTCTATTACACACTTCAAGGTCGTGAAAACCCAATCCCTTTTCCTTCTTGGACTTGCATAAACGATTCAACGTGCACCGATGGAGCTTTATGCTCTTCTCGTTTCCCCCCACCAGAACCGGGCATAAAGCCGCTAGATTTCAACGGTCAAGCATTTTGGGAGCCTAAATAAACCCATAGCATAGGTTGGAATAGACTGAATTATCGCCTACTTGTTATAAATCTTTCGTAACTTTTCATTAAAAATAAGAGTACTTCATCCAATATTTTTGTCTAAAACACTTTGTAATAAAAAAATAATAATAATAATAATTAAAAAAAAAAAAGAAAAAAAAAAAAGAAAAAGGAAAGTTATCGTATTTACCATCAAAGCCGGCAATTGTTCTGTTTTCTTGGTAGAGTGAAAGATTTGGTAGTCTTATGATATAATCACATTATTGATTGAAATCTACTTAACTGTACACTGCTAATGTGACCGATTCAGTATGGAAATATCCAAGATTCAACTGGCCACGCAACATGTGTTATATAAAAAATAAAAGATAAAAACAGAATGAAGAAATCTACTAAACTGTGAAAGTCAAGAAGCTGAATCCTACCAAAGTACCAAGTTTAGTAGTAGATAACTATGTTGCCATAAATGTAATTTGATATTTTGATGAACTCTGAAAACTTAATGTCAGAAGAATAATAAAAAAAAAAAGAATCTTGACTCATGTCTTAAAAAAAATTGAGAAACACTCCAACACTAGATTAAAGTATTAAACTAGTAAGATAAAGTTACTAATGTCATAATCTTATAATTATACCCTCTAATTATGGCCATTATTATGATACTAAAAATGTGGGGCTGTTCCTTGAATGCCCTTTTCAAGTATTATGTATTCAATTTCTTGGGAGTATCATATATACATTCCACAATACACTTTGCTTTGCACTGTCTCAGTAGTGAGTCAGTGAGTATAGACAGACACTAGAGAGAGAGTGTGTGTGTGTGTGTTCAGTGTTTGGTAGTCTTCATTCACTCATGACTGCTCATTTCTCGTGAAAAGGCTTTACAAAACCAGAATTCCCTCTGTTTTAAGACCCACAAATCTCGCTCCTCTTTGGAAAAACACCTGTTGCAGAACATTAAACACAGTTCTCTTTCTACTCTTTTGTTTTTTTTGTTTTTTTTTTTTTTTTTTCACTTTCTTTGTCTCAGTCTCTCTCATTCACATTAAGCTTTGTTTCTGGAGCCATTTTCTTGTTTGGTTCCTCGGTTCATGTTGTGTCACAATAAGAAAAATGGGTTTTTCTTGGACAAGTGAATATGCATCCCATGTTCTTCTATAATGCACTCCTTTTTGTAGCTTCTTTTGTTTGTTTATTCTTGTTTTTGGCTCTCTATTCTCTTCCTGGGATGTGGGGTTTCCTCTGAAAAAAAAATTAAGGGATTAGGTTTCTCTTAAATGCTTGGATTCCTAGAAATCTGAAGGGGTTTTATTACAAAAAGAAGCCTTTTTTTTTTTTTGTTGAGTTTTTTGGTTATTGAAGTGGGTGGTCTGAACTTTGATACTTTGATCAATAAAACAAAAGGGTGTGTCTGGTAAACAGTTCAGTAATGTTATTGAGGAAAAATCCAGCAAGATTTGGTGTTTCTGCAACTGGGTGGTCTTTATGGCCTTTTTGATCACTGCTTTGTTTTTGAAGAAACAAGTTTTTGAGTTCTTGCATTGATTGAAGAACTGAAACCCCAGCAATAAAAACAATCCAATAATGGCATTTCTATGCTTGTTGTCTGTTTTGCTAGTTGGGGTTTTATCAAAATCTCAGCTTGTGGAGGCTCAGTTGAACGACGAGGCTGCATTGCTTGCCATCAACAGAGAGCTGAGTGTGCCTGGTTGGGGTGTCAACAACACAAACTACTGCAATTGGACTGGCATTCATTGCAGCGCGAATCAATCATTCGTTGTAAAGCTTGATCTTACTCGCCTACAGCTTCGAGGTAATGTGACTATAATCTCTGAGCTTAAAGCTTTAAAGCGACTAGATCTTTCTGGTAATAGCTTTTATGGAACAATTCCTTCAGCTTTTGGGAATTTATCTGAGCTTGAATTTCTTGATTTGTCATTGAACAAGTTTGGAGGTTTGATTCCTAGAGAATTGGGTGGTTTGACAAACCTTAGATCATTGAATCTATCAAATAATATGCTTGTAGGAGAGATACCTAATGAACTTAAGAGCCTAGAGAGATTGGAGGATTTTCAACTCTCTAGCAATATATTGAATGGTTCTATTCCATATTGGGTGGGCAATTTGACCAATTTGAGAGTTTTTACTGCCTATGAGAATCAATTAGGTGGTGAAATTCCAGATAATCTAGGCTCAGCTTCTCAACTTAAGTTGTTGAACCTTCATTCGAACCAGCTCGAAGGGTCAATACCGAAGAGCATTTTTGCTTCGGGGAGGCTTGAGGTCTTGATTCTAACTCTGAACAGATTTACTGGCGAAATTCCTGAATTAGTAGGGAATTGCAAAGGCCTTTCGAGTATTCGAGTTGGGAACAATGATCTTGTAGGAGTTATTCCCAAGTCTATTGGAAATGTTAGCAGCCTAACGTACTTTGAAGCTGACAACAACAATCTCTCCGGTGAAGTTGTGTCGGAATTTTCTCAGTGCTCTAATCTTACCCTCCTAAATTTAGCTTCAAACGGGTTTACCGGAACCTTACCTCCAGAGTTTGGACAGCTAATGAGTCTGCAGGAGTTGATTCTTTCCGGTAACAGCCTGTTTGGTGAAATTCCGAAATCCATTCTTGCGTGCAAGAATCTGAACAAGCTTGATTTAAGCAATAACAGATTCAATGGAACGGTGCCAAATGAAATCTGCAACATGTCAAGGTTGCAATACTTGCTATTGGGTCAGAATTCGATAAAAGGAGAGATACCTCATGAGATTGGAAGCTGTATTAAACTACTTGAATTGCAAATGGGTAGTAATTATTTGACGGGAAGTATCCCTCCGGAGATTGGTCGTATCAGGAATCTGCAGATATCTTTGAATGTGAGCTTCAATCACCTTCATGGACCGCTGCCTCCTGAGTTGGGGAGGCTTGACAAGCTGGTTTCTTTGGATGTCTCTAACAATCAGCTTTCCGGTACTATTCCACCTGCGCTTAAGGGCATGCTGAGCTTGATAGAAGTTAATTTCTCAAATAATCTGCTCAGCGGCCCTATTCCCGCCTTTGTTCCATTTCAAAAGAGCCCAAATTCTAGCTTTTTTGGTAACAAAGGGGTTTGTGGAGAGCCATTAAGCTTTTCATGTGGAAACAATGATCCTGGCAGCAGGAATTACCACCACAGAGTTTCTTACAGGATCATACTAGCTGTTATCGGTTCTGGTTTGGCAGTTTTTATATCGGTAACTGTAGTCGTTCTGCTGTTTATGATGAGGGAGAGGCAGGAAAAAGCATCAAAAAGTGACGAAATTGTTGACGACTCAGTCAATAGCAAACCAACAATAGTAGCTGGGAATGTCTTTGTTGAGAATCTCAGACAGGCTATAGATCTTGATGCTGTTGTAAAAGCAACACTGAAGGATTCGAATAAGATCTACTGTGGGACTTTCAGTGCGGTTTACAAGGCAATCATGCCTTCGGGATTGATTTTGTCAGTGAGGAGACTGAAATCCATGGACAGAACTATAATTCATCACCAGAGTAAGATGATTAGAGAGCTTGAGAGGCTAAGCAAACTCTGTCATGATAATTTAGTCCGGCCTATTGGATTTGTAATTTATGAAGATGTTGCTCTTTTGCTGCATCATCACTTAACAAATGGGACGCTAGGTCAGCTTCTTCACGAGTCTACAAAGCAACCGGAGTATCGACCTGACTGGCCTACAAGACTATCCATTGCAATCGGAGTAGCAGAAGGGCTGACATTCCTTCACCACGTGGCAATTATCCACCTTGATATCTCCTCCGGTAATGTACTTTTGGATGCCGACTACAAGCCTCTTGTAGGGGAGATTGAAATATCAAAGCTCTTAGACCCCTCCAGAGGCACTGCAAGTATCAGCGCTGTTGCTGGCTCCTTCGGCTATATTCCCCCAGGTATTTATCTATATACATTACTTTTTTCGTTCAAGCTTCCAATGTGACATTCCTTGCCTCTCATTGTTATTCTTGTTTATTCTTGTTTATTTCTTTGTTTGCTTCCCAGAATATGCATACACAATGCAAGTTACAGCACCAGGAAATGTTTACAGCTATGGGGTTGTTTTACTCGAGATCCTAACAACACGAGTGCCAGTCGATGAGGAATTTGGCGAAGGGGTAGATTTGGTGAAGTGGGTTCACGGTGCTCCTGCAAGAGGGGAAACACCAGAGCAGATATTAGACGCCAAGCTTAGCACGGTTTCTTTCGGTTGGAGAAAAGAAATGCTTGCAGCTCTAAAGGTAGCTTTACTCTGCACCGATAGCACACCAGCCAAGCGGCCAAAAATGAAAAAGGTAGTTGAAATGCTTCAAGAAATAAGGCAAAACTAATGCAGTGTTAGTACATCTATATATTCTGCACTCCAAACCAACCGGATCAAGTTCTCGATCCTCTCAGAACGATATGAAGAACCGGATATAAATATTGAAAGCGTATCAGAAATTACGTTCCACGGATAAGTGCGGATTGAATCTGGTAAGCGTTAATTCTTGGAAATCTGTCTGGTTGTTTTGTTCTGAAAGGTTAATGAGATATAATAGGCAGCTTGTAATGTATTTTGAGTTGTAAACAGAATAGGTGGTTGGTGATTATGAGGAGGGTGCTTAAGCTTAATTGGCAAGTATATTCCTTTTATGTTGCATATTTTTAGGTCTAAAATTGTAATATTGATGTTTCCCATTTTCAAATTTCTGTCAACAATCGATTACTTGCACATTATCTTTGAATTGAGTTCTTCCTGATCTGGATTTAGATTTCACTGTGTCTAATATTATCCCGTAAACACTAAATCCAAAAGTTTTAACTCGAAGATAATTATGGAAAGCAAAGTCTGAAAATATATAGAT
Organism: Acer negundo; assembly: GCA_035582765.1. Taxonomy (NCBI): domain Eukaryota; kingdom Viridiplantae; phylum Streptophyta; class Magnoliopsida; order Sapindales; family Sapindaceae; genus Acer; species Acer negundo. The sequence continues at coordinate 11,880,727 of CM069241.1, read as the reverse complement.
ATATAAATTCATATGCAAAACAAATTCAAGTAATTAACAACTAAAACTCATTTGATGTTCAAAACCTAGAAAATCCGGATAAAACTCTCGAAAACACATTTAAGTATCTATAAGATCCGAAAGTTCCATGTATGTAGATAAAGACTTGTAAGACTCAGACTCAAAAGACTTTTAAGGCAGCAGCAATGGAGGTGTTTGCAGTGGAGGAGCTAGCGTGAAGAGATCGTAGAGGGAACCGTTGACTTTGTTGACTTCCGGTAGATTTTACATAATACGAAAGTATTTAGCTGCATATATAAAAAGGGTTGTGTTAGTATAATAGTTAGTGGGTTGTTATTACTTATTAGTCATTGAATTTCAATTCAATCGTCTACAAAAATCAAAGATTAAAAATTTAAAAAAAAAAAAAAAAGAATGACAATATCATATGTGTACCTTCATGTTTGTGGAGGAAGAAGTTGAAGTATTATGAGGGAGAGTGTATTCTTGCATGAGCCAGTCAGATTTAGTTGATTCTTCGAAGGTGCCTCTTTGATAAACAAATACTCTCTTATAGCCAATCGGATTATTCTTGACTCCGATGGCAAGTTTTGAAGCAGTAGCCTTCCAGAAGCCGCCCACCGCGGCTCGAATCCGACGATTCCCTATTGGATAACTTCGATCCCTTGATGTGAAGAAGTACATTGCTGCTTCTCCTTCTTTCCCGTAATTATCTGTTTTTTACGGTAGGCATTTAATTAATTTCATGAAAAGATACAAAGTAAATATGGGGTTCGAAAGTAAAAAAAAGAAGAAAAAAAAAAATCTCAAAAGGCTAAAATATATCTCCATGCATAATTTAATTGGTTATATTATGCAACTTTTACTTCTTGTAATCAATGCAATCGTAAAAGGTAACCTAATATATTCGATTTTTATATAATTGTATGGATTATACGTGGTTTAGACTATATTTGATATTGCTTTTAACTTAAGAAATAATCTTTTATAGCTTAACTCGAAAAATAATCGGTTTTTAAAAAAGTGGATAGTTGTGGTAAATTAGAATAATCAATTTAACAAAAAAAAAAAAAACCGAGAGAGTATTTGGTAAACTTTAATGGATTATAAAAAATGATTAAAAAAAGAAAAAGAACCGAGAAAGTATTTGGTAAACTTGCAATGTCGGACGCCTCCTCCAACATCGGAGGAGAACTGATCCTCCTCTAGTGATGCCAACATCGGATTTGACATCGTTGGAGGAGTAGTCCCCCGGCGTTGAAGGAGGCTCTCTATTCCTCCATGGGCCCATGGCCAAATATGGAGGACTCGCTTCCTCCGTTGGCCGTAAATGGAGGACGCGAAACTTGCTCCACTGCTGGATGAGAAACTGGCATCCTCCGGGCTCCATCGTCGGTGGTGGCCACCACTGCAAGATTCTTTGAATTTTTTTTTTAATTTTTTAATTTTTCAGTTATTTTAAAAATATATATTATTTTATAAGTACTACCTAAACTCGAATCTACAATCTCGTTGAGCATATGTGAGGGGTTTACCATCCAATCAACCTCATCTTATCGACTAACGGCTTTATTTAATCAAGAAAAAACAAGAAATTAGAGATACATAAAGGGAAAAAGTAAATATACTTACCAAAAAGTTGGAGAGGAGTATATTTGTTGATTTCAACATCGTTAATGTCGTCGATCAAAGGCAAAGATTGATTATACACTTTCTTTCTCAAGTACTCAATAATCAAATCTCTATCTGTCGGAAGAAACCAACACCCCGATGGAATCCTCACGCACTTCTGCTGCTCCTCCGGCCTCACCATCATCCTTCCTTTTCCATTTTCTTCTTCCATGTTTCCTTACTGCAGGTTGTTTGGGAGTTGAATAATCAGATAGAAGAATAAAAGTTATAACTGAAGCGTAAAATCTTGATAAATAAAAAATTATCAGGTGAGTTTTTATGTATAATTGTATTTTTATATGATAAATATAATTGACATTCTAGAATACTTGGCTGTACTTGATCGAGGAATTAGAGTCCAATGCAAACTAGGAGAGTGTAAATAAGTAATAACAAATTTATCAAGACTAATCCGATTTAGATTAAAACATTAATTAAAAAGCCATAATTATTCCCCCTGGCAATTGGAAGATCGTCATTTTACCCCCTCACTTTCCATGAATCGTCAAAAAGCCCCCTGCTGTTATTTATTAAAATATTACAATAATTTAGGGTTTTATAGAGAAGGCCGACCCTAACATCTTAAGGGCCCAGGGTGAATTTTTTTTTTTCTTTTTTTTTTTTCCTATTATAATTGGGCCTATTTAAAAAACTGGGCCTATTTATACATCTATCAAACTAATTTAAACTAAAAAATAGGCATATTTATACATCTCATCAAACCAATTATGGACATTTTCTTTATGGGCCCAAGGCAGTTGCACCTCTTGCACCAGCCCAGAGCCGGCTCTGGCCGGGAGGGAGAAAGACTCAAACCCATAAGACCACAACCTCGTGATGTGGATGTGAGGGACTTTATCACCGGACAAACCTTATCTTATCCTCGGCTGTTATATATTCCGTTAAAAAGGTGATTTCTGATGAGAAATACATAGACGGGGGTTATTCATTCATTTATATATATATAAACATGAAACCAAGAAGAATTTATATATCATCGCATAACCAGAACTTATTTAGAGCTAAGAAGGTTAACATATTAACATAATCAACGGCGTTATTAGTATATCCAGAAAAAAGTTTAGCAAAAAAACAAGGCACTTAGGCCGTTGATTACCAGACACTAATTAAAAGTTCTCAACAAGTAGTTAATGCACAACAAAACATTGCTTGATCAACCAATTCAAACCAGCAGACCTTCATTCCACACGAGACTTGACAATGAAATTCTGGCGACTGATGGGGTTCATGACCACAGGTGGCCCTGCAGTTCGAGGCCAAGCCTGAAATTTCTTTTCAGTTTCTTCCCACCATTCATCATTCGAAACAGTGTTTGGAGTAGTTCCTGAATTGTTAAGAAAAATGAAATAATTGATAATATCAAACCACTAACTGCAACAGAGAAGTGGCAAAGCTTCAAAATACAACTACAACTTGCCTCCAAATATCTTTTTGACAGCAAAAAGATGATCACACGCATATGCGATTGCAAATGAGCCCAACACAGCGGGTATAATATACTTGCTTCCCATGCTCAAACTGCAACAACCCAAACAGAAGGCGATGTCAAACGACATGAGATACAACACTTAATTAAACACGGCCAGGATATAAAAGTGCAATGCATCACCATCTTGTTTATGTTTATTAGATCATATATAATACAACATAAATGGAAGAATGGGAAGATCCAAATTTTCATGGATAAAGGGGTGCTAAAATAACCTTCAATGGAAGAAAAGTACAACTAGAACTTGCTTTCATAGAACAAAATGTATGCCCTAATTCCAAAATTGAACATGGAAGAAGCATTTCTGCCTAAATTTTCTGTATATACAAAAGACTAGAAATCTAATTATACTACATATGCCAAAAGGAAGAAAACAAAAGTATCAAACATGAAAACATCCCCAAACATCTAGTCAGATAAGAGCACAAAAACATCCCCAAATATCTAGTCCGATAAGAACAAGTTACAGTCGTAGCAGCAGCACATCAACAGACGCAAATGGTGACAAGCACGACACCAAAGAGATGAATTGAAAACCCAAAACCTACTAACACCTAACTCAAATGACACTGAAACCGCGAAATTCTTCATGGATAAGCTCGTAGATGAAGTGGTTTCGCTTATGATTTCTACAGGCATGAACTATTTGTATTGCTATGCTATCTCAAGAATACAGATCACTGCTACTAGACAACAACTATTACAAATTTGGAACTTTTGGCTTTCTAGCTACTTGGACAAAAAACATGATTTCTCAAACAATTATCTATTTTTCCACTTGATTTCAAATTTCAACAATAAGCATAAGTAATCAGAAAAGAGTACATATTAGATCATAGTAGACCAATACAAGCAAATTATAATTAGGAAAATATAAGTTGCACATGTTGCCAAAAAGCATAGATTAGTTCAAATTCTCGGTAACCAAACAGAACTGGAGGAAAAATGAAGAAGAAATTAAAACCCTAACTCACCAAATGAAGAGTGAAAAAGGAGCTTGATCGATTCCACCTCAAGAGCTTGATCGTCCACTCTACACTGTGTAGTTGAATTGAAACCTTCCACGCCCTGTATTCTTTCTAACAAAACGAGTTTTCGATGCAACGACGCCGTTTGACTTAACATGTCAGTTCTGGATAAGGCCCAAGTGTGGTCTAATCCAAAATATTTATTTAACACCCACTTGTTAATAATTTAGGATTCGGGGAAAATAGATATATGGACCGTACATGTTCGGCTCTCGATCCCGGTTAGAAATATCAAATGGGCCGGACAGCCCGAGTAGTGGTGCTCACGATTTAGTTAAACAAGCGGTTTCCAACCAAAATCGTACGGTCAAAACCGTAATCGAAATCGTGACTGTAACCGCCGATTACAAAACCCATTAGAAATCAGTTTTGAGACGGTTCGTTTACGGTTACAAGTAAAAAAACACCATCTATGAAAACCATCGGTTTTCATTTAATTTTTTTAAAAATTAAACAAGCCAATCAGAAATTGACAGGTGGCAGTGTTTTTGAAAACCAAACCAAAACCGTAACCGAACTGTCTAACTGGAGATTAAAAACCGTTAACCAAACCGGCTAAGCCGGTTACGGTTTCTCCTTCCCACGGAACTGTAACAGGCAGTTTCAAACCACAACCGAACCAAAACCGTAGGCACCATTAAGCCCGAGGCCCAAACAAGTCAAGTGTGGGGAGTTTTTTCCTAATCCGGGCATCGGAATTAAAAAATTAAATAAAATTTATATTGAATTAATGAAAATGAGATTTTTTATATTAATTTTTTTTAACTATATATTAATTTTTTCATCTTGAGGCACATGTTTGAAGTAATCAATCATTCGGGTTTAACTACTATACAAATTCTGATATATGATGAAGTCTGAAGGTTGAAGCCTGAAACTTACATAGATGTCCATCGCGGAATAACAAATATATAGATCCTTTATACATCATTGGGACTCAAACAAGGTGGAGATGGAAAACTGGAAAGGAAGGAATTTTCAAAGGAATGAAAAGGAAATAAAAGAATTGATAATGAGAAAGCAAAACTGAACCAATCTAAATTGTGTCACTGATTCTTCTCCTGCAGTTCCTAAGATATACAGTATGCGGTTGCCTGGATGGTCAAAAGTTTTGAGATTCACGAGCGATAAAGCAAGTCTTGCAGCGGAAGCAACACAACTAAATGAGTAACGCTAGTTTCTTGTCCAGTTCTAAGAAATGCATATTTTTCATGCTCCTCATACTTTTATAGGATCAGCAGCCAGCAGCTTTTAGGAAGTTATCGTATGGACTTGCTGCCGGCAGTCTGAAGAATGGAGGATGTTGGATTTCGGATGCACAGTGTGCTGGACCAGCCCCTACTGGTAGTTGGTTTGAATTGAACATGAAGTTCTCGTTGAGGAAGGGATTGCCAACCTGCAATATTCATTGGGCTTGCAAGGTTAAAAAAGGTGCTAATAACTATATATCATGGATTTATACGTGCACAATGAAGTTTAAAGAATACTCATTCAATCCAGCAATGTTTCAGGTTCGAGTCGCCAATCCGTATGTGGTATATCCAAAAAAAAAAAACAAAAAGAGCAAGGAAGTACCGCATAGAAACCCACACCAACATGGGGATTCGAGGCAAACTTCTTTGCCGCATCTTCATGATTTGGAAAAGCGAAGTTAATCAAACTTTCCTGTCTCAGATGGGCACCCATCAAATGAGACATCTTCTGCTGCTTTCCAATTAGGAGTGCCTCACAATGACCAGCCATTTCTAGATAAGGCATGTCAGGTCCTGTGGAGATAGAAATTCTTCCAACTTGTTGCGCTGTCTCCAAGACCTATGCGGATAAATCATAATATAATCATCTTTAGCCCCTCATTTAAACATGACTGTTAAGTAATTAATGAGTTCTAGATCTAGGCATCCGATCTTTGCTACCGAATTAGGCATATTCAATTTGAAGATTGGATTTTCCTCTATAAATGAATCGGATCTCGTACATGTTATAGAAAGAAAAGTTCAATGCAAAGAGAGTAGAATATGTATAACATACTGATTCTATAAGTTGATCGACACTCAAAAGGTCAGTAATTCCCAATGCCAACTCCGTATTATGGTTTGTTTGACTTTCACTTGAATCTGTCAAAACATCGTCATCTATTGTAAGAAGGGGTTCCTGCACAAAAATAGTTGGATTATGTCAGTTCCAAGCATTGACAGAAAAAAAATTGGAAGATACAAAAAACTAATTACCTCCTTATTATATTTACAAGTCTTCGAATAATCCAGATATACTTTGCTGGTATCTATACACTGGGCTCCCAGTGGACATACATCGTCAGGTAAGAAATCATCAAGCACTTGTTCCTTTATGGAGGACAATTCAGACTGCATAAAGAAAACAAAAATGATTAGAGTGAGATAATTACAGTGTAAACTACCAAGTCTGAAATTATAAAAGCAATTCAACATGCTTAAAGATTTGACATAAAAGCTTTACATCGGACATATTTTCCAAGCTTTTCACAATTTCAGAAGCAAAGCTTTCCCTTGTTTGGTCGTCAGTGATCACTATTTCCGAAAGGAACTTCAAAGCCAAATCATCATCTTCTTTAGATCCAAAGGCATCTTTGGGCTGGCCAGATCCAGAATTAACAGCTTTCAACTTTTTTTCTCCAACCAAACGAAGAAAAGGATCAACCTGATTGAAGCAAAGAGCAAGTTAAGCAAAGCCTTAAGTTAGACATTGCATGTTTATGAAACAGAACACATAAAAAAGAAACCCTAAGTGCTAGCGCTTTTTCTTGGTGCCTCCCAGGAAAAAGTGAAAAAAGGCATTGCATTTCTTGTAGATTACATAAATGGCATTACTCATTCCTTTATAAGCACAAACAGGAGCAAGATCCGCACGATAAATACAGTACTATTCAACATATGATTTACAAGGTAAAATTGAAATTTCATCAATGTATGACCTACCGTTTTCTCTGTAAGTGTCACCTTGGAAGATTGAACAAGAGGAAGAACATTATATGCTTTTGATGAAAAGAGAATCATTGAAGTCGCCAAAGTAAAGAGAGACCTGCGACGTGATGGTTGGAGTGGCCCTGCAAGCATAGTAGGAATTAGACTTGAGCTGAAGAGTATGGGAAAACAGAAGCAATAACATTTCTTTTTTGCTAATTTCTATGTAAAAGGGTATGGGAAAACCGGATCGAGTACTGATAATTTTGCTGAATCACGTTTTTAATACCTATATATGAAGCTACACATATTTTTTTCATTGGAAACTAGAATGATTTCATTAAAGAAGCTACACATATATATGTTCTTACATGCTCACTTTTTAAAACTGGATTCTTGGTCAAAAGTTATGTTCTTACATGCTCACTTGTCAACATTTCTAGAGCATATTAACCATAAATAACACTTTATCTAACTACAAAACTTTTAACTTCACTAAGGAAAAGACCCCTTTGTGTCAAAAAGATGAGCAATATTGGAATAAGGAATTTGAATCACTATTAAATGAGGCTAGACATAAGTGTTACTGGAGTTCTTTGCTAATTAAATGCATAAATTGGTGCATGTAGCCTATTTCATGGAGAAAGTGCACATAAATTCCAGTTTATTCCACAAATGAGCTTATTTTATAAGCATCTGTGTTTCTTTTTCTTTTCAGGTCTTCCAAATTTGTTAATATAATATATTTTTTTTATAAAATCTGGACCATAAACTATTTTAGGATCAACATCAGCTTGTTCATTTTGTACATACACTGCTTTTAAGGTAAATTAAGGTACCTCATATTCCCATAGCTTCTCTTGTGTTTATTTTCATTTTATATTTTTTTAATGTGTCTCAGTGTCGATGGTATATACCATAAGAAACTTGTTTATTGATCATTACAATGACAGAAGAAATGCATGAAATACTATCAGTCAATATTCAGTGGAAACTGAACCCTAATCCATCTCGAGCAAGGGGATTGCCAGAAGGACCATAATTTAGGAGCTTACCTCCTTCATTGAGGGAAATGTCTCGCAAGGAAAATGCTAGCTGAAAACTTCGAATCAGAACCTCATGACTAGAATTCTGCAAGACAAAAATAAAGTATAACAAATATGGAAAAGTAAATCTAAAAAAGAAGGAAACAAAGCCAACTTTAAAATTTGTTGACAGCCATTTTAAGTACCTCATATTATCAGCAAGGACTACAATTACTTGGAAGATGAAATTCTCACATAACAACAACTTCAAACTCAAATTTCATACATGATTATTATATGTTTTGAAAAACTTTCCTCAGTGACCAACAAACTACGGATAGCGTTAAGAAAATATGATTTAGCTAGCAGCTGCCATGGAAGATGAGACATGTTTTCTATCTATGTAAACATCTTGCATTGTATGGATGCAAGAAAAATAAAGTAAAAAGGCATCACCAATTTGAAAGAAAGGCTGCAAGCCTACAACCATGTATTGTTTGTCCGGCAATTACCTTGGCTCTGGAGAAAAGCAATACAAGGCTGTACGTGTGAGCAATGGCTTCAAAGTTTTCAGGCATATTAGCAAGAGAGATGGACTGTGCCCAGATTGATGAAAGCAAGAGAGTAATCTGTCGGCTACTCAACCTTAGGGAAGTAGCCTCCTGAAGAATAATAAAAATATAATGAGTGACCGACTAAAATAACTGCTTACAACGTCGATTATTCATAACATCCAGTTCAGTTGCAAACAGATTGACAATTGACAATTGACCAAACTAAAAAACAGACATTAATAATTGCTCATAGCGTTGATCAATAGGAACATTCATTTTTCTAAAGGACTTCAGGCATAGAATAGGGGTAGCATAAAGCATCTGCATGTGCCAGCCCTTATACTACCATGCTTTAGTGCACCGGGCATATATGCTCAATCCACTCAAATCATGACGTGTGGTAGTAAAAACCAATCACATGAAAGACTCATGTCACATGGGAAGATTTGAGAGGGTTGGGCTACACCCAGACGTATTGAAACTTTTCTCTGCACTAATGTATAAAGCTAGTGCCAGAATCCATCCTATATATGAGTTCTCATTTAAAACCTAGGTCTTTTAATAACAGAAGTTAGAAGTTTAAGCTGGGCTGGGTACTACAGACATAGATCATTTCATTTGGTTACTGCCACTGACTCGTTTATACAGCTCATCTCATACAAGATAAAAACTTAACAAAAGCTTATAACTGAGACCAGCCGCATATCCAGGCTTCAATGTCCACAATCTAGCCTGCAATAATAAAAATAGCTACAAAATCAAGCCCGGTCCTGAACTAACTGGATTTCGAGCAGGATCAAATCCTGTGTGAACTAGATATGCATACAAGGAATGAACTTAACAAACCTACTTTCATTGATAAAAAGTATGAGACAGTAATGATATTGCCAAAACTTACTGGCTCTTTCTTGAAATCGCATAGAGAATTTCCGTCAGTTGTTCCGAATGCTGGGGGATTTTTCATACTATATGCTTGACTATAAGATGACTTTAATCTACTAAATACCCCATCACTATTGTTTCTTTGTTCTCCCTCACTCAATGATTTTACTTTGTTCTCTGGAGAAGTATCCTTTCGGATTGATTTATCCTTCCTTAGCTTGTCAAAAAGGGCAGCTGAAGAAGAAAAGACAGAGACAGTTCTTGAGAGTGCCCGTGGAAGATCCGCTGCCTTTTTTGGCTCAGGATTATTTGAAGATGGTTGTGGACAAACTGAAGATGGCACAAGAACAACAGAAAATATACGGTGGCCTCCAACTCGTGTTTCATGGTCTGGATGGACCATAGCTGGGAGTAACTGATGAAATAAAGCCTCAGGGAATGCCTGTAGAGAAAGAAGAGACATTAAACGTTAAATATTGATTATAAACGAAAACAGCCGAACATGTAAAGAAAGAATCAAAAACCACAAAAGTGTCATTTTTGCCTTATTTTGGTATGCTGAATTTGGTATAGAGGCCACAATTTGAGCCAAACGATAAACAGCAGATATTGTAGTTCTGGCTATGACTGTAATACTTGAGATGTTCTCCAACATCACTGCCATAACATCAAGAATTGGGCCTGCATCTCCAACCTGTTCACGAATAACAACTTAAACTATCTCATTTAAGTTAACAGAATATTAAAAATTATGCAGGCCAATTCAATTACTTCAAATCGAAGATTGCCCGATGAAAAAGAAGCATAAGAACAGGTAATGTTAGCTCAAGTTTTAATAAACACGAAATTTTGATGAAATGCTGACAACTAAGGAAACGAGTGCTACCTTACTACATAACTCTACAAGGCATTTATCCACTGCTTCTCTAAAGCTTCTGTTCCATTTAATTACATCAACTCCCAGATTTTCATCATCAATCGAACAATGTATGCTTTTCCGCAAGTGCCTCATTACAGCACTCACAGCACCAATTATTGCTACAGAAGGCTCCACCTTTGCCTGCTGAGCAAGGGAGGTGGTAACTTCCATAATGTCAAGTTGCATGTTGGGCTGTTTAAGGACATTTTTATGATCAAGATGCTTAATCAATATGGATAGTAAAGAGTGTGTATTTTGCCCTGCAACACATGAAAAGAAGTACAAGGGATCAATCTATCATTAGAGTATAACTAAAAACTGAAAGTACAAGGAATAGAACTATGATGATGAGACAATTTAGCACACCTGTGTTATCCATCAAGAACTGCATATCCTTCAACACTAAGAAGGCAAGACCACTGTCAAGAGACCATAAATTTCCATCATCAAAGTAACGGAACAAAGACTCAAGAACACGTCGAATGGTTGTAGCTTCCTTTGCAAGCCTGGCCATGTTATGCAGGCAAACCCTGGACCAAAAGCATGGGTTCTGGGCATCTTCCCTGATAAAGAAAAGAAACCAAATTTATTAGAACAATTTAAAAACAACATATAAATGAATTTGGAGAATTTTATGCCAAGTGATTACACTGATGCATTTATTTCGCCTTTGTCATTGACAATTACCCTCCAAGAAGGGACCTTTATCAAGGCATCTGGTGGACAGACATGACCTTCATTTTTGCGCACTTCTTGTACCCACCGACTCTCTTCAGGGTTCTCCAAATTTCTCTTAGGATCTCCATAATTTTCCAAAACCACTGAAACAATCTGTTAGATGATATTAATGAATTTCAGAATGTCAAAAAACACAACTAATTTAACTTAATCTTTACTTGTCATCACCAACATTATCTAATCTTTACATGTCATCACCAATTGTATGTTCGAAGACAACAAGTACAGAAGGCAAAAATAAGTTGTTACAATTTGCCAGGCAGTTCTACTGGACATATGGCATGTCAAATACTAAGTGCAGCATCCACACTCGTCTAACACTCATAATGAGAGAATGAACCGTCTACCCAAATGTGTAACAATTTGAGTGCTGTATGAATTTCATGAAGTAGCATTCACAAACTTGCAAGCTTAACAGTTGTTCTTCTACAAGCAACATGCACAGGATCATATATTATGTACAACTAATATCACAACACACATAAATGTATAGTTGTGTTCTCATGTCTAAACTTTGAGAACTGCCATGTCTGACACTGTGTGTGTTGACAATACTCGTGTCATACTGTCATGTCTACAAATAAAAACTGAGGTTAGAAAGTGAATTAGTAAGCAAAATAATTAAAGAAGAGCAAATGATAGGGTTTGTCAATCCAGACAATCGCCTCAAGGGGTCTTTCATACAGTAAGCTTGTGAGAGACTGCAGCTTGTTGAAAGGACTAAGGAGGCTACAGGGATAAACCCTATTACCAACTCCCTAATGGGATAAATCAGATATAAGAGAGTACTTTACTCGTCTACTCAAACTAATTGAAGAGCAGATTCCTCAGAAAAGAGTAGCATGCATGTGGTTGTGTACAAAATTCACTCTCTCCTATGGAAGCGGGTTTCATCTCCGGTCCATTTTGCTTCTCTCTCTCTCTCTCTCTCTCTCTCTCTCTCTCTCTCTCATATATTTAATAGAATAGAGAAATAAAGTGGTTAAGCTAATGTGGCAACTACTCGTTCATTACCTATCGAAATATTCCTCCAAGTCAGTCAAAAAGATGATATAACTGTCAGATCAACATCAACTCTAGAGGCTACTTATCCATATTGAGTGAAACAAACTCTGGAAAACTTCATAATATAGAAGATGTAAAAGTCATAAAAGAATTTATCATCACTCAACCAACATACAAGGATATTAAGAAGACAACAATATAACATGGAGACAAAATTGTAATAGTTGTTAGACAAGTCCAAAACCACTTACATTATCGAACTCAACAGAAATATGAGAATGTTCTCCCATGAACCAAACCTACAAAGAAAAACAAATAGATAATCCAATTTAGATTAGAGAAAATATTAATCATATGTGGGAAACAACCATAAATGTAAGAAAAAAAAAATACAAAATCCTTCCAGCAAGTTTACAAGCAAAACAAACACAGATATCCAATTTCCACATGTGAAAGAAACATAGAAGGAAGCAACAAGGAAAGTACCATTGAAGAAAGGGCTTGCAACCCAGCTAAACGTATGTTTTTTGCCCTTTCATCTTCACCAACATCTTGAGCTAACTGACAGAGTTTTGGAATAAAGCCTTCTAAGTTAAACATGTAAGTCCCGTCTTTCTGCAAAATTCAATATTTTTCAAATGAATTAGAGTACAAATAAGCAGAAACCTGCAAGCAAGCTTTGAACTAAGGTACGACTGAAGCAGGAAATCTTTTATCATACCACATTCTAACATATCCGAAAAAAAAAAAAAAAAAAAAAAACGGAACTAACCTGATTATTTACAAAGTCAAAAAGAGTCAGACATCCTATAATTTGCATTTCATCACGCCGTGTTTGGTCCAGCAAAGTGTGCATAATGGTCAGTAAGCTACTAGCAAACAGAGGCCTGTGAAATTAAATTATCTAATTATGAAAGGAAATTCCAACGCACAAATTTTTTTATTTCAGAGACCTAAAAATGTTCAAGCAACAAAAGATAAGCTCATAAAACATATAATAATTAAGGATTGAAGAAAAGAGCTCATAACATAACAAGGTCATCGGAAGATCCCACAGAAAATTAAATATTAAAGTTTAAAGGACAACAGCATATAAAAGAAAATATGGAGAAAGAAAGGAGGATGAACTTACATTTGCTCCTTGCAAGAGACCAATAATTTTCTGTAAATGCACATGACAATTTTTGCAGATTGGAAGTTCTCATTTCTCAATTCCTTGTAACACCTTTGCTCTAGAGAAGTTGTAATCTGGCCACCATATTTCCAAATTCATTAATAAAGCAATGTTTTCAACAAGTAATCAGAATGATCTGTGTAATCTGGTTACTACACAACGTAAATATTGCATGAAAGGTGACAATTTAAACCACTACTCAAGAATGCAGAAAAATATATAGAAAAGAAAATGAGATCCACCTGAATATTTTCTTACATTTGAAGTTTCAAGATAACCAGAAAAAAGAACCAACAAATAAAGTAGGTAAAAGAATCTGTTAAAGGATGTGGCCATTGGAGCGGTCCCACAAAATATCAACATCATAAAATCAACCTGAAATGATTTAAATCTCAACTACTATGATCCACATCATTGTTAAGCATGTAAATATTGTCTCATGCTAACACATAGTGACTACAGTCTACAGGAAGTATCATCTCTTCATTATTGAAAGTACCTGGACATAGTCCTAGTTAGAAAGAACAAGTGTTCCAATTGACAACTGAGTTTCTTACATGGCATTAGATCCCTTCGGCCATCACTTTCACTTCTATGCATTGCCAACAGCAAGAAAGTATATAATATGTGTTCATTTTCTCACAGTCAACCAAATCTTTAATCAAGTACTACTAACGAAGTTCTATCAACATTAGAAACCCGCTTAAGATCTGACTCTCAATCTAATTTTCGTGGATGACAAGAAAGTTCGATAATTCTGATATGTGGTTTCACAAATTTTAACCATATTAAAGGTAATCACGTTTCCAGGCTCAAAAGAGAGAGGTAAGAACAACAATTTCTGCTGCTAGTAAATCAATTAACCAATTTGCATTGAAAAACATTTCACACCTGACACCACTTTGATCAAGCAAACATATATGATATGTTGGAATTCCCAGAATTACTACAAGCACATAATGCAATTTAAACAAAATTACTTTTAGGCTTGCAAGAAATAAGTTGTACCTTTGGAATGCGCAAAGGATTTTTGTTAGCATATTCACATAGTTTTGCTATCTTCCGGTCATTTTGTCCTTCTTCCTATCAAAATATGAAGAACAAAGAAAGAATTGAAATTCAAAGTAGAAAACAAAGAAAGTTTGAACATTAACAATATAATCTATAACACGCTGTAAAAATCTAAGTGGTTTCCATTTAGATTTTTACATGCTTGACAAAACCATATTTCAAAACAAGAGAGACAGAAGGCCAAGTAGCTAAATGCCCTGACTTCAGTTGAAAAATGAAACAGCAAAATATCATAGCAGAAGAGAGAAAAACAGGAGATCCACTGAAACAACAAAATCCTTAAAATTTAAATCGATATCAAGATTTTTCAATCATAGTAGCACATATTAAGTCTCTAGAATGGCATAGCTATGGAGAAGCAAAAAATCTGGAATTCGTAATATGCAACTAGGTAGCTCCTCCTATAGATAGGCTATAAGAAAAAATGCAACAAAATAAGCAACAAGTTCTGCTTATTTAATGAGACAAAAAGATAAAACAATTTCATTCTTCTTTACACGCGGAAAGTTAAGGTATTCTATGTTGGCTTTAGGTTGTCTCAAAATTGCTTCTATGTATGAGGTCTTTGTCAAAGAAAGCAACCAAGAGTTTATGAATTCCAAAAAGGACCCAGCAACAACTGATGGGTTGCTATAAGTGTAACAATGGATTAAGGTTCAGCACCTTCAAATAAATCAAGCTTAGTGAAGATTGATGACATCCTCTCTATCAGTGGCATACTAAAAATAAGTTAAAAAAAACTCGGTAAAACGACTACTCTTCGTAGATAACCAAGTTGCTTGCTAAAAAGAAACAAAATTTGCATTAAATTTCAGTCCATAAAAAAAAAAAAAAAAAAAAAAAAAAAGAGAAACATATTGTTAGCCAATTGTCGAATAGCATAAGCCTTAGCCACATCCATCAGTGAACTATGATGTGCAATTACCACAATACAGAACACGACACTTTTTGCCTTTAACACAGCATCATAAAAATAATAATAATAATAATAAATAAATAAAAATTCCAACAAATATGACAATGGCAATGAAGATTACGAATCTGGAAGATAACTAAAATGCAAAATCACAGAAAAGTTATAGATGCCAACCTGGTTATGAGGAAAAATATCGGCAATGAGCTTCTTATACCTCTTGACAGGCTGCCTTGACCTTGCCCTCATTGCAGGGCAAAAGAAACAAAGGCTGCCACATGCAGGCAAAACTTGCCTCGAAATCACCCCTGAAATTACGCTCATTTTCGTATCGAAACTGTATAATACAGGTACTAGAACCTTAAATTATTCTCCAAAATTGTGCTTTCTTTCCCTTCAAAGACTCGCACTTTGGTGCCGAGAAGGGAAAGAAAGGCTCAACAAAAATTGGTGCCTCTCAAACCAGCCTGTATAAGCAACAATATTATGTCAATTTTACCTCCAAAATCAAAACCAAACTAGTATAATGTGGATAGCAAATTCAACAATAGGGTTTTCTAAAAACCAGAAAACTACATCAAAATTTCAAAAATCATAAACAAAACTATACAATTCAAAAAAGAATTGTCAAAAACTCCAGATCAAAATTTTGTTAGTTATCTACAAAACTGAATTGGCAATCACACAAATTCTAACAAAAATCAAAATGGGGTTTCACAATTATGCAAAATCTAACCGAATATATTACAATGTAGATCAAAAACAATAGAAATGAATGAAAAACTAATTGACAATCAATGATAAACAGGAGAGAAAGATCAAGAAAGAAAAAGAAGAATCACCTGTGATGTGATGAATTGGTAGAAGAGGCAGAAACTGAAGATGCCTCTAAGCCATGCAAAACATGTACCGGATTTCCAGCACCTCCAACACCGCTAAATTAATATCAACTCTCTCTTTCTAATTTTCTATTCTAAAATAAATATATAAATTAATTAATTAAATTAAAATAAAATAAGAGATCCCGGCCCGGCCTGCCAATAACGAATTGATTCCATATTATGTATTTTGAAAAATTCCACACGTTTAACGAATACAATACAAGAGGACCCCACGTAATCATCCAATATTAATTATTTTTTGGATTTATTTTTTTTTTTTTTTTTTTTTTTTGGTGCAACTCCATGGACGTGCGTGCTGTCTTCACAGTGTTTCAGTTTTGACTCTCATTTCTCGCTTCTGTTATGTACAACAACAATGTCTTTATTTAGTATATATATATATCATGTTTTAATAGAATTAAGAGATTAAAAAGACAAAACAACTTCGGACCATTAAACTTTGTCCGGATTTTTGTTAAAATTTTGAACACTTTGACTGGATGATGATTATTCTTTTATTTGAAATTCTTGAATTTATCATTCAAATGGTAATGAGATTATGTGGTTGTTTGAAACTTGAAACATGTAATCATTTTGATTTCAAAGAAAGAGAGAGAGAGATAGAGAGAGATGATTTGGTTGCATTTCATTCCTTGAAGCAAACTCAAGAAATCATAATTAATAGCAAAATTATTGATAATACAAATGAGTAGATGAATTATCCTGCTTTTTCACCCTCTTTTCTGGTGGAAGAACTCACTCAAGTGCTTCTCAATTACAGAACAGGACATGAATGTGGAAGATATGTATGTTTGGAAATTTGGAAATGCTTTTTAAACAAGTGCTTTTGCACTAAAACTATAATGTTTAGAAGAATAATTATGAGTTGGTTATCAAGTTTTTGATAAAATACAGAGAAGAAATAGAGGCTTAAGTCTTTAACAAAATCCAGAATTTTACATAGACGGTCCTAACCACAGACAAATGCATCATGAACCTCTCCCAGAAAAATATTCTGCATTCTATGATTAAACAGAGTTATCCAACTGAAATAGAAGTTGACAAAACTTAAAAAAAGCTAGGGTAAGCATATGGAGAAGGTAAAACCCTTGCAAAATCTACAGTGATCAACTTGGATAATTGACTCTTCAATTTCAAATGAAAATCTACAGAGTTCGACTGGGTTGCTGCCCAGAGAGCAACAAAACATCATCCATGTACCTAGATACACATATTTTTCAACATCATATATTCAAGGAAGTGAGGAAGCAAGTGTGCCCTGATCTAGCTGCATCAGCAGTTAAGCATATAACACAAATGCTGGACACACCAGATTTCCATGTTGATGCTGATTAAAAAGAAAAAGAACAAAAAAAAAGATGGTCCCCAAACAACAATCACTACCGTTACCACTGTGTTCACAAAGCAAGGCCCCTATGGAAAAATAAAGACGATTCACACAATAGAAGAAATGATTAATTAAATGCATGCTGCATCAAGTCTAAAAATAACACAAACTCTGTAAGAAAACTAAAACTTCCAAATTGCACCTACAACCGGATAAATTTCATTACAATGCCAGGCTGAACACTTTTGCGAATATCAATTTTCTTTTCCTCAAACATTCTCTCCATAATTGAGCACAAAATCAATGGAAGAAACTTCACATACTTAAGAGACAAAACAAAACTATAAGATTGATTTAGCTGTCAGCAAGACCATGCAAAAAATACTTGTTTGTATCATATGTTCAATTCAAGAAATTACTAATTGTGTTTGCATTTATGCAGCTTCAATCAAATAAGCAATGTGCAACTGTTACAACGAGTTCCCCAGATGTATAATCAGCTGTTTTAATGGGCAAACCTCTCTAAGCTTTCGAAGTACCACCATGGTCTTTCTCAACATGCTGCACGAGAGCCACCGGATCACGGAATCCTCTACTACACTTGGGACAGACATCTACTTTCACCTGTATGCGAGCTTGGTTGTTACTCCTTTCATGGACTTTCTCCACATGTTCTATCAGAGTAGTAACAGAGGAAAACCTTGCCCCACACTGAGGGCACAACTCTACTCCTCCAGTGCCACCACTGCTGCTGCTGCTTGGACCCATCCCATCCTTTCCTATCTGCAATTTTTGGCTAATTTCACTGCCCAATTTTGTCATGCTTGCTTCAGCTGAGGCTCGAAAACTCGAAGCAGCATTAAGAAAGCCAGCCCAGGTGGGTGCAGACGTGGCTTGAGATTGGTTCGGCTTTGAGTCTTCTTTTCTATTCCTACTTAAGAGGCGCGTAAATGTGAAACCAGTCTCAGGTTTCTTAGGCCCAGGACAACTATGATCAGGTCCAAACCGGTGCTTCAAGCAATGGTCGAGGTTGCAGTCCCTGCACTTGATTGTATTAGAGAAAGCTAGGACCTCCTTGCAGCCGCGGACAGGGCATTTTCTCTTCTTAGTGACTTTATCATAGTTTGATGGATCGCAATCAGTATTAACATGAGTCTCCCAAGTGATGTGCACGTCTTCATCTGGTATCAATCGAACCCCTTTCGCGCAAAGAGGGCAGATGACAACAGTAACATCTCGTTTTTCAGCTTTTGGACATTGGTGTTGATTGTAGCTTCTGTGCTCCAAACAATAAATCTGTCAAATTTTCAAGATTCCTCATTAGAGCACAATTCATGTATATATACATATATGTAAAACCAAGAAAATCTCCAAAAAGTTGTATTGATTTTTAAAAAAAAAAAAAAATGTAAAAATAAGAGAAACATTTCTTCACAGGTACAACCAATCTATACTATTAATCAAAAGGAAACACAAACATATTCTAAATTTCGAACCAAAGAGCAAAAATGAACAGACAAATTCGTTTCTTTTTCAGATAATCTAATTATAAAACCTAAAACTATATGAATCTAAGCTAAGTAGAATATATTATCAAAGAATCACAACAAAATCTGCACTGATGGAACCGGTTCAAGCAAAATCTATATAAAGAAACCAAAAAAAAAACAAAAATTGTTACCCGGTGGCAGCAATCGCAAGTGAAAGGCAAGAAATCGATCTGGTGGCAATCGTTAAGGCTGCAATGTTGACCAAGATTTGGAAACTGTGGAGTTCCCATTTGATTTCCGGAATTCAATTCGATCTAATTTTAATAACAACAATTTTTTTTCTTTTGAAGGATTAATGACAACAATTTCGAATTCGATTATTGAAAGCTTTCGGATTCCGCGTCATAGAAAATCCGCGGAATCCAAAAGATGAAAGTCGTCGTCGTCGTCGTCGCGTCGCAGAAACGGAGTCAAAATCTTTGCTTTCTTCCCTTTCATAATTTGCATGTTTTTCCATGTTCTTTGCAGAAATACTTCGCTGCGGCCGGCATTTTACTGTCACCGCTACGCCTCTCTAATCATACTACGCCATCTGGCAGTAAACGACAACTAATATGTAAGGTCCACGTGGCGGATTAATAATCAGCTAATGACATGGCGACAACCCCAACACAAATAAGGTAAAAAAAAACATACAAACTTACGGCGGGTAGTCTCACACCCCCCCCCATTTCGCCCGATACAAATACACTATATAACATATGCGATGGGATAGCAAAATAACCTACGGGAACAGGTTCTGCAGGGATCCGTATTTCCCCCCCCACCCCCCCAATTCGCTCGATACAAATGCACTATATAACATATGCGATGGGATAGCAAAATAACCTGCGGGAACAGGTTCTGCAGGGATCCGTATTTATGGAGTGCGGATAAGTTTCAATGTAGTGGGGATGAGATAGGAATAAGGATATATAGTAAAGGATTTGGATCCCCTCCTTACTTCATTTTATCCTTATCTAGACTTGATTAATTCTATTTTTTATAGAGTAAAAACATAAGAATTAATAGAAATAATCAATACTGTTGATTTGTTATATTAAACACATAACAATATATTATGGAGATGAAGACAAGGTGATAACAATTAAGGTGAGTAGATGATCCATATCCGATAGTAAAACCCGTAATAGGTATGGAGCGGGGATCGGTTTTATAATCCCTACCTCACCTAAAATATAGTCTTTATTTTATTATTATTTAGTTTTCAATATTCATGTTTCAAAATGATTGAATTTATTTGTTTAGTTATGAGATTTATGTTTTTGTTTTGTTTTCTTAATATGTTTATTTTTATTGTTTATAAGTTGATTTCGATAGTTCTTTTAGGTTATATATTTTTTATTTTAATAAATAATTTTAATAAATATGTTTAAATGGGTAAACGGGGTGAGGATAGAGAAAACATATCCCACCCCACTCTATCTATTGTGGGATTTTATAAAGGGAAAGGTTTTCAAAAAATAAATAAGGTGGGTTGCAAGAAGGATGTTCCTGCCTCAAACCCACCCCATTGTTTATACGAGTAACTAATAGCATACTTGCACATGGTGAGGCCACTCACATTAGTGATATACACTTAAATCAACAATGATACCACCAAATATGTAACTGGTAAGGGGTGCTTATTCAATCATATATTGTTCTAAACTTGTATCGCTCAATATGTCTAGATGGTAAAAAATGCTTATTCAGCCAGATAATATTACAAGTTGACATCGCCACCACTATAAGTGGTATATATAATCAATCAACAATGATCGTGCAATCACAACACCGCTACAATACAACATAACTCTTACATGGCAGCCACATCAACAATTCCAGCTAAATTGGTATTCACATCAACGAGAAAATCTCACGGTGTATTGATCTCACATTGCAAGACCTTTTCCGGATCATCTTCTAGCT
Organism: Acer negundo; assembly: GCA_035582765.1. Classification (NCBI taxonomy): domain Eukaryota; kingdom Viridiplantae; phylum Streptophyta; class Magnoliopsida; order Sapindales; family Sapindaceae; genus Acer; species Acer negundo. Next base: position 11,859,608 of record CM069241.1, on the reverse strand, counting down.
AATAGGGCATTCAGGTCAACGAGTCCCAATTGTGAGGGCATCCGGGGAAGGGTAATCTTAATCATCCAATCCACATCAAAATCCTCCCAACCCCCCTCCCCATTTTTTCAATGCACATAGCACATTTACAGATTGTTTTCAGGCTTACTGGTCACACAAGATCGCTGAAATAACCAAAACGGTTATTACCTATACCATAACAATACCAATCAACAAATTCAAGCAAAAGATCACTCAGATCAACAAACAATTGAAAGTGATCAAACATGATCATAGAAATTAAATAAACATTCATACAAATTCCAACATAATCTGATTTGAAACTTAAAAACAAAACTGTCTGACACAAAATATATGTCCTGCAAAATTTAAAAAGGAAAACCTTAACTCAACATGCTAAACTAGTAAAACAAAACATTCACTTCCTATTACTCGTCAAACTCAAGCTTCAATCCCATGGTCCTCTGGAATGGTCGCCTTGCCAGTAGGCTTTGCCAAAAGATCGGTATATTCCTGGAAAGGCGATTTCACAAAGCGGGTTTCCTTCCAGAAGTCTGGTGTTAGGAAACCATAGGTTTTCAACAGACATTCAAAGGTTGCCTGTGGATAAGAAGGAAAAAAAAGAGAGAGAGAGAGAGAGAGGAGCATCAGACACCCACGTAAACATTAAAATAAAAAAATATAGTACAAAACACTCAATAAACAAGCCAGCAACTTCTTACTAACAAGAACACTTTTATAGCAATTACATATGAAACCATTAAATTGTTTTTTTTTTTTTTGTTTATCACAAAATGACAATTCTTATAACAATAGGCCAACAGAGCCCTACCACAAAAGTCAAAAGCCTTGATATAAACCAACAAAGATTGAACAAAACAATTATACATATTGAACCAGTATTTAGATGTCTAGAAAACATTTAGCTCAACATTTAAGCTGAACATTAACCTCAGAGACAGACATAATATGTGTAACGAACAGTTCAGTCGCAACAACAAACTAGAGATAAATTCATACAACAAAATAATTAGTAGAAGTGAAACAAACTTACATAACAACAATGACTCCCATCGGGAAGAACCATAAACAAACACACAAGCAAAGTGATTGAATAACAAATATTCAAGCACAACCTTGAATACACATTTCAATCATGACAATTTTTTTGAGTTTTAAAAATTTTAATTAGAAAAAACTGTTCTACTTAACCATTCCATTACAAGCATACAAACTTACTAATCGAGCATTGACTTTTCATATAAAAACACTTGAATTCACAATGAATACTTTCAAAACGAACAAGAAACATACCCAAAAGAAAAACTTTAAAGCTTCTCATGCCAAGGATATACATAAATTGTCAACAGATGTGCAACACCGTATCAGCATGAAATTCACAATTCAATCATGACAAACAGATTTTGAATTTTCAAGATTCTTATCATTAAAAAAAAAAAAAAAATCAACTATTCTAATCAACCATTCCATTTCAAGCATAATTTTTTTACAAAAAGGGTATTGAATTTTCATATAAGTATATAACAACACTTAAATTCACAATCAGTAGAATCAAATAAGCCAGTGGGTTTACTATCCAGTGGATTGAGAATAAAAAATAAACATAAATACAACACAATATAAGCATGAAATTCACATAAAACAGCTATAATCTTATATCCATACTAGTCACCAACATAGTTATAGTTACTACTGATTGAACAAAAGAAACTAAATAAAACAACAGAATAGATGCAATCACCTTTACGAAATTTCCAAGGGTTTTGGTGGAACCACGAGAAGATGTATAAACATCAACAATCCCTGCAAATTGCAGCACCTTCTTGGGAACCCTAGCAGCCACGATACCGGCACCACGTGGGGCAGGCACCATCCTCACTGTCACGCTACCGCACTTTCCAGTCACCTTGCACGGCACGGTGTGAGGCAATCCGATCTTGTTTCCCCAGTAACCTCTCCTGACCGGTATCACCGAAAGCTTAGCCAATATAATGGCGCCGCGGATAGCAGTGGCCACCTCCTTGGAGCACTTGACACCGAGACCGACGTGGCCGTTTCCGTCGCCGACGACGACGAAGGCCTTGAAACGGGTCCTCTGACCGGCACGTGTCTGCTTCTGGACAGGCATGATCTTCATGACCTCGTCTTTCAAAGCAGGTCCGATGAGCTGGTCTATGATTTGGTGCTCCTTGATGGGAAGAGAGTGAAGGTAGATCTGTTCGAGGCTTCTGATCTTGCCTTCTCTAACCAAACGCCCTAGCTTGGTGACTGGAACCCATTTCTCCTCCTCCTCTCTACGTCCGGCGCGGCGGCGGCCACGAGGACCACCACGGTCGCCACGTGGGCCTCCGCGACCGAATCCACGTCCGAAAGATCCACGGTCCCCGCCTCGCTCAGCCATGATTGCTAGTTAATGGTTGCTGGCTTGCTTGCTGCTGCTGAAATGGGGACTAGGGTTTTTTGTGAGAGAGTGAAATGCGAGGTACTCTTATATGTGTGGATAAGTAGGGTTTGTGGAGGCTGGGTCTTTGAGATGGGCTTGGATCGTTAACTGGATCTGGGTCGGGCTTGCTTTGATTCTATTTACACCTAGAAGCGTTACTAAGTAAGCCCCGGTAAGGGTTCTTTAGACCTTCTTTGGGGTGTGAATAGTAAACTATGGTCTCATTAAACGACGCCGCTTCAAAGTAATAATGAATCGCATTAATGTGATTGTTCAGGTGCCATTGAAACGACGAACAAATAACAGAGTGTGAGTGTGGAGTTGGCGCGTAAATCAGCAATTGTTCTAAGTTGATTTCTTTTTTTCCGATGAGTTTGAGGTTTAAAGCAATTTCTGATCCAGATGGGAGTGGTTCGAATTCGAAGGAACAAAAAACGGATCTTGGAAATGGAAGTGAAGTTGCTTATGTTCCGAGGTTGTTGACGTCTGATGAATCGTGGAAATTCTTTGATTATCTGAACAAGGAGATTCCTTGGACCAGACCTACCATTCGTGTCTTTGGTCGATCTCACGTTCAGGTTAGATATGTCATCAATTTCTTTGTATTTTTTTTTATTTTTTTTATTCATGATTTTTATTATTTATTTAGTCATTGATTTTGTCATTTTCGTTGCTTGTAACCAAATTAATACCCATATGTGTAGTCAAGAATTCTATTTTCTTTGTTGATTTGTTTGTCAGCTTTTTGTTCTCTTTTAATCTCCCAAATTTTACTTAGAATTTGGTGCTACTGGCATGTTGGTTAGCTTAAATGTTGAAACATGTTGGAGTTGGACAGCCCAATTGTTGATCTTGGTGTAATGACTGCCTTAGAAATTGGTGATTGAGGTTTTTGTACTTGTTTGTTGAAGAACGAGGTGTTGAGAAACTCTTTACACCGATAACTTGTTGGTTTATTTACTTGAGATGTATACTTGTTGGTTTATTTACTTTTGCATAGTGACAATTTATGTGGGTCAAGTTGAGAGTGGAATCCTAGTACTATATTGTAAGTTGATCATTGATTTCGGTTCTAGCAATGGTGATTTCTGGATTGGTTGGATACTTGGACGTGAAGTTGCTGTTTGCAAATTAAAATGCGTAGTTTATATTTTGATCTCTCTCCATGCTCCTTTCAAATTTGTTATCTACCAGTAGAATATTTTTCTGTTCATGGTGTTATACTTCCTTGGAGATCCTACTGTCTAATGGTATACTTTTCTATGCAGCCTAGAGACACATGTTATGTTGCAAGTGAAGGATTGCCAGAATTAATTTACAGCGGATACCAGCCTCATGCCTATTCTTGGGATGATTTTCCATCTCTTAAGGACATCTTGGATGCAGTAAGAATGCTTGTAGTCGGATATTGTCATCATTATCCTAACTAATTATGTTGTGACCTACTTTAATGGATCTAATGTCTTTACCTATTTCTTGAAGGTCCACAAAGCGCTTCCTGGAAGTACATTTAACAGCTTACTTCTAAATAGGTATAAAGGTGGCAATGACTATGTAGGATGGCACGCAGATGATGAGAAGCTTTACGGACCGACTCCAGAGATTGCGTCAGTTTCCTTTGGATGTGAGCGTGAATTCTTGATGAAAAAGAAACCTAGTAAATCATCCCAAGGTACAATAGAGTATTTTCTCATTTTCAGATTATTCTGTGTTGATGGTTGTTATGTTTAGGTGGTGGTGCACCACACAATTCATGGATCCACCTTGATGTTCCACAGTTGCAACCATTGCTTTTGAGTGTTGGTTGAAGAAGTCTTTTGCCTCTATCTGAAACAATTTATTCGTTTCTCATCGTGTTGTGCGATTATTCAGCATCAAAGCTTTGATTAATTGTATGCATATGAATTTCTGTGGTTGTGGTTGCTAGAGAGAAGATCTGATGATGAACCTGTGAGCAAGCGTTTGAAAAAGAGCAGTAACCCTGATCATCATTCATTCACACTAAAGCATGGATCGCTGTTGGTGATGAGAGGCTACACTCAACGAGATTGGCTGCACTCAGTGCCAAAGCGTTCAAAAGCAGAGGCTACTCGAATCAACCTCACCTTCAGGTATGTTCCCTAATGGGCAATGGTACTAACTGTAATTGATCATTTCTTCAAGGTTACGTAATATCCTCTGTAACTTGCTCTTCCGCCAACAACCAGAAAGGGAAGTACAGTTGTGTGCTTGCGTAGCATTTTTTGTTATTTATTGCTTGCTCTTCCCTGCTTGAAGGACCCTTATTACATTCCCTCTGTATTTTCTTATCATCTATCAAGAGGAGTTTTGGGTAGACCGGAAGATCAAAATCTAATTATTGGGCAATTAAAGCATAATGCTTCTCATTCAAGTTCATTGTTAGGTCTAATTACATAATCTGATTCTAAAAGTATCATAACTTCAAGATCTAATAATCATTGTTGTTATTTGCTACCAAATCTCCTCACCTCTTGTTATGAGAACATGAACAAAATAATCATGATAATCATGAGAATTTTTTTTTTTTTTTTTCACTTTAACGTAAGATAATTCTCTCAACTTGCCTAAACGTTGCTGTTTTATGCGAGTAAGATAGTACAACACTGCAACCTTTAACTATTTTGAGAGAGAGAGAGAGAGAGAGAGAGAAGGAAATGATAGTAACTATGATTCAAAACAAGATAGTAACTTATAGATTTGTTGGGAGAAATGAATGTGCAAGTAAAAAAGTTGAATGTGATGGTCAAAACTGTTCCTTTGTTTTAACTTTGAAGTAAGCTTTTCCAAGACAGACACTGACCCAGTGATCTTTTTTCAGTATAACATGAAAGTCCCCCAGCCTGAATCACGTGTGCACTGTGCAGGCAGGCTGGTCACTGGCCAACATAAATGGTTCTTTCTCGGGCAAGTAACTCAATTTAGCTGATCTATACCATCAATGATTCCTACTGGTTGACAAAAGACCCGACTAGTGACTAGTGATAACAACCGACAAATGTGAAACTTTCAAAATGAAAAACAATAGGGTTTTTGTTCTTGGGGGTTGTAACTTGTACGAAACATTAACATGTGATAAGGACAGATTAGGAAGAGAAATCTAAAGATTTACGGTGTGTTTGGTTGGGAGGAGAAATGGAGAGAGGGAGAGGGATGGAGAGAGAGATTTAATCCGTTGTTTGGTTGGAGGGATGAGAGGGAGGGAGGGAGGAGAGGAGGGAGAGCAAATCCATCTGGGTCTACCATTTTATATCCTTCATATGATGGGTGTATGAGAGGAGGGAGAGAAGATTGAAGGAAAATTACTATTATACTCTTTAATTTTATAATACCCTCTAATTTTTTAAGGGTAATATAGTAATTTTATAAATTAAATATCAATCCATCCATTCAATCCTTATTTCAATACCAAGTAACATGGAGGATTGATGTTATCTTCTCCATTCTTCCTACTCTCTCTCACTCTTAATTCATCCATCCATCGTACTCTCCTACCAAACATACCAAACATAGCCTTAGAGTCATTTAAGATTAACAGCTGACAAGTTAGTAATAGCCTTTTAATATTGCTTTTCTTCTTTGTTTTACATTGCAACTCATTCACAGCTTTAAAAAAAATAAATAAATAAATAAATAAAATAAAATAAATCCAAAATGGATTACACAAATCAATCAAAAGACAGAAGAAAGCATAGCAGCTTTTAATAAATGTGACAGTACACCTCCTATGCAGCACGGATACGGGATACCGATACGATATAATATGGGGATACTGTAAATCTTTAAAAAATAATATATATTTATATATAAAAATAATAATAATAGATGAAAAAATATTTGATAGTTCATTCAAAATCAAAACATATTCGGAATTCAAAACAGATCAAATATTTGTATGTCATAACAAAGTAACATATTATTGGATCCAAATAAAACATGTCACATAAGTCGTAACATATTATAAAATCCAAATAAAACATATGTCACATAAACCACAAGATATTACAAAATCTAAATAATACATAAAAAATTAAAAAATAAATAAAAATAAAAATAAAAACTCATAAAACATATTCTAAATTCCTAATCAACTTCACTATCATCATTCATAATATTTCACATTATTAAAGGATATAGATAATTCGGCATCTAACTTTGGTTCATCGAGAGAAAGGTTTGCAATCTCAAGTATCCCAGTATTCTCCATATCAATGGAATCAAAACCAAAATTTATTTACAATTTCATTTTGACCCCGAAATTTTTGAAATTATAATTTGACCATGTTTTATACTAAAATAATTATAATATTACCCCAAAAGTATCCTTAATGTATCTCCCAAGTATCCTCTAGTCAAACTTATGATAAAGTCAACAGATAAGCCATTTGGCGTATCGGATACGTATCCTATAGTATCCAGAGAGTATCTAAACCGGATACGAGTTCGATACTAGTTACCTACACCAAATTGAGTATTCATTCTTCCTAGATTCCACATTAACAGTAGGGGTTCGAGTCCAACTATGTGTATTTTACAAGTTTATGTGAAAAGTTTTCTCACCGATATTGCCTTTTTTTTTTTTTTTTTTTTGAAGTATTACATTTACAACCATTACAATAGAGCTGCCGGAACCTGCTAAGATCAGATAGTAGATATGGGATCTGGATAACTACTCCCACCAACCTGGAGAAAACTCTCCACACATTTTTATAAAATGCGTATAGTGGGATTCAAACACCTAACCGCCATATGTGGAAAGGAGGTGTACTAGAATCTCTGCTACAAGGTGATTTGCTTTGTGTAATACTTAGAAATAGAAAAAGTCAACAGAAACAATCACAAGAAGAGCCAAAGTTTCAAAAGTTAAACGAACATGTTTTATCTTTTGGAATCTTATTTCAATTTCTCCACTTTTTTTATTTTCTGACTCTCTCCATGACTCCATAGCATCATTTTATTTGCTTTAATTAGCTCATATAATAAACACACACTCTATTGTGTTCCAGAACCAGCTTCTTAGTTTCCATCCTCTTCGAGTCTTTCTTTTCAACATTTTCACCACTTCAACAACATATTCTTCCTCCTGATCAGAATCTCCTAAACCACTTCTTGGTTGTAATCTCTCCCTTAGCATTCTGTTTTAGCTTCATAATTGCATCACAATCTACCCAAACACAAGAGTTTCTCTTCACCAAGCAAACAACTATCTAAAGTTGATGGTGCTAATGGGTACTTTAGAGGCAACCTTAAAAGAGCAGTTGACACCAGTAATACTAGAGACACCACCACCACCACCACCACCACATATAGGAGAAGATTCTAGCCGCTATTCACACAGATCGATTGAAACACTGGTTGTTGTCCTAGCTGCCATCACCATCATAGGTGTAATCGCAGGGATTATTGCTCGGCTGTGTGGTGGAAGACATTTCGGTGGCAACGGAGAGCACGACATTGAAGGTTGGGTAGAAAGTAAGTGTAGAAGTTGCATTGATGGTGGAGTCCCTGCTGCAAGTACTCCACCGCCACCACCACCACCACCACCACAGGAGCCCAAGCAACCAACTGAGGAAACAAAGAAGTGAAGATGGAGGTAGACATATTATAGCATATTCTTGTGTTCCTTGTTAAAGGGTACTTTTATTGATTTCACTAGAAGCTTAAATCATATATATATATATATATATATATATATATGTCCATTACTCACCTTCTTTGCCAGTATCATATGAACTGGGAATTAGTTTGTTTCCTTTATTTTATTATTATTATTTTTTTATGTGTGAGCATGAAGCCGTTATTGGATCCCATTAAAAGAGCCCTCGTGAGGCTAACATTTGATTATTTATACCGCTTATTAGTAGAGGAAAGGTAGTAAAGCAGAATCATAGAGGATCATTCAATCATCACAATGAAAAAAGCAAAGTACTAACGGGCCATGCCTTTTGATTTTGCACAATCCAACCGTCGCTTTTTCAAAACCTACCGTTGCAAATTCCTATGTTTTTTTTACAGGAGATAAAATGGGAAACTTAACAGGCATATATACCACAGTATAGCAACCCAAAACGTCACGTCTAACTCTGTATATCGGTTGTATTTTTTTTTGACGGAGAACTTCTTTTGATAATTCTATTTATTTACACACCACTCCATTTTAAAAAATTTAATTAAAATTTGTTTAAAGACATTTTTTTTTAAATTATTCTTTTTATCTATTGATACATTTTTTTCTACGGTTTTTTCTAATGATACTCTATTTTATTTTAATATAATCCATTATTATTATTTTTTTTTTAATTTTAATTTTAATTTTAACATATAGCAAAACTGTACTTGTTCATCGCAGCAACAACCTTTTTATTTTAGAATTTTCATTTATCACAAATTCAAATACTTGATAAGTTCATCGTAAAACCTCACATCACCAATCACCAAACAATGATGGAGACCCATCATTTTACCTTCTTTTTTTTTCCCGAGTTTTCTCAGCAAGCAAACAACAGACAAGTGTTGCAACAAATAAAAGAAATGTAGATCCATTAAAGCAAAACAGAGCTTCCAAAAAATCAAATAGACCCATTATCCTATATCTATAAATATATATATATATATAGTCAATATTTACACCCATAAATATGATAAGTACACCCATATTTTAATAAAAAATTTAATTATAAAAATATCCCAATAGAAATTTATCAATAAGGACAAATTAATTTAATTAAAAATAAACAAAATACTATTTACACACATTAATTAATTTTGTAATTAAAATAAGAAAATAAACAATTAAATTTATAAATTAAAAAAACTAGACAAATAAAAACATAATAACATTAAAATGCTAGATGTAAATACTAAATATAAAAATAAAAATAAAATAGTTACAATTTATTTTGACAGTAAAATAGTTACAACTTACAAGGGAAAAATTAAAATCTAATAAATAAAAATACAATAAACCCTAAAATACTATCATCGTTACAAACCCAACTCTCACTAGATTTGAAGCCGCCGACACAAGCCCAACTCTCATCATCTCCTTTTCTCTCATTTGCTCTCAAAACATTTTCATTCTCATCTCTACTTTCCAGTTTCCTCTCTTTCTTTGTCCTAATATTATCTTAAACTAAAGTTTAAACTCATATTTCATCAAAGCCATCAATTACATTCTTCTCTCCATTGTTTCAATTTTTTGTTTAATCATTTTATGTAGTTAAATTTGCTCACGAATTTAATTGATCTTTCTTATTTCTTTTTTGAGATGGTGGGTGGAATTTGGATTGGGACAGTGGCTCGAATTTGGGTGGAGACTGGAGGATGGAATTTGGGTTCGCAGAACAAATGAAATAAAAAGGATCAGTGGAATTTTCAATTTGTTATTAATAGAGAAGAAGATAAAATGGTAAATAAAAAAATCTATTAAACTGTAGCTCGAAATTTCGAATGCTTATTTTTCTTGTAGTTCAGTGTCTCATAGTTGACATATAGATGTATACTAGATCGCAAACTTCAGATTAAGCATCACCACTTGAGGAAACCTGGAACCGTACTCTTTCATTTGTAAATAATTTATAAATAAACATATGTTTTCGAGTCTGAATAACTTAAAAATTTATCATTTTTAAAATTGGGTGTGTTAATAACTTAAAAATTTATCATTTGTAAAATTGGGTTTCTAGTAATGTTTTAATTTTAAATTTTAGACACGGGTGTACTTATAAAAATGGGTGTGCTTATCATTTTTATGGGTGTCAGTATCCGTACCCATATAAATATATATATACGGTCTCATTCACATCAGTACCAATGCATGTGGACCATTGATTATGGAGAAACTTTGACAAGTGTATGTTCTTTGAGTCAAAGTATGTAAATCTAATAGTCCACATCCAACACACTTATAAAGTTATATCAGTGGGCACTGACTTAAAATGTTCATCAGTGCCCATTAATATAACTTCATCAGTGTGTTGGATGTGGACCATTAGATTTACATACTTTGAGTCAAAACGTAAACACTTGTCAAAGCTTCTTCATAATCAGTGGTCCATATGCATTAGTACTAATGTAATTACATCAGTACGCACCGATGTGAACAGAACCGTATATATTATCCCTAATATATATCGGAACGAAGAATGTGAACCATTAGATTTACATATTTTAACTCAAAGTGTATGCACTTGTCAAAACTCCTCCATAATCTATGGTCCACATTCTTCGTCCTGATATATTTTATATCAAGACAAACTGACAGTAGAAAGATTATATATATATATATACATACATAAATATTCAAGTCAGTGCGCATTGATATAATTTCATTAGTGCGCACTGATATAATTTTATCAGTGCGTTAAATGTGGATAACTCAGTTTTTTTTTTTTTTTTTTTTTTTTTTTTTTAATAATAATTATTATTTTTTTAGGAGAGAAAATATTTTTGAAGTCAATGCCGAATCTGGTAAAGAAATTTATAATGAACTTTAAAGACTTCATGATACACAAATTTATAATATTTTTTTCTTCTTTTAATTTGTTGGATTTTCAACCGAATATTTAAGAATGTCATATCTCAGTGAAAAACTTTAAAATATTGAAGGGAAAAAAAAAAAAAAAAAAAAAAGGTATTTTAGAATTTGTAAAAAAGAGGATAACAAAACACAAATGAGGAAAAAAAAAATTCGTTGTTTTCTAAAAAAACGATTTGGAGTGTCTTTGGAATTTTTTTATTCTTAATTCAAGTTAATATTATCATTAATAAAGAAAATTAAAATGAAGTGTAAACAGATAATTTGTAAAGTGTAAGGATTTAAGGAGAAGCTTTCTTTTTGAATTTAGGCTTTCATATTGTATTTATATCTGGAGAGTCAAAATTACAAGTTGTATACCCTTAAAATTTAAATTATAGTTATACCCTTAGTGTCAACCCATTGCACAATTGCTAAACACGAACACAGCATTAGGTAAGGCTATTTATCCCTTGGGACACAAATCCCCACTCCTCCATCCCCATTTGGGAGAAAATGGGGAAACGGGGGGATGGAGATGGTTTTTATCCCCAAATTGAAATAGAGATGGGGTTGTGGGGACTTATATCCATATCCATTTCCATTTCCCCAATGGCTATCCCTACGCAGCACTTTTTGTTATAAATAGATTGACAGGATCATATACACAAACCAATTAGCTCAACCCTAACTCACTATATTCGCTTTGTGTTTGTGTCGGATTGTCATATTGTGACCCATACTACCATCCCTAGCGCCAGTACTTTAATAGGTTAACCCAAAAGAGCTCATACTGTTGTATTTATGCTCAATAGTAACCTTAGAAAGCATTTGACAGTAATGATCCCACTAAAATTAAATCAAATTCCACCATTTTTCAAATATGATTTCAACTAAGTTGTCGAATTTAAATGCCAATGAATGTAGGGGAGAAAAGCAGAATATGAACCTCAATGAAAGGTCAGGCAGAAGCAGCAGTTCAATGAAAATTAACAATTATTTATCACCAATAGCAGCCTATAATTATAATGATATTAACTTCCAAAATGTATTAATTCTAACAAAATAAACAGTTGAAATTAAAGAAAAGTAAAAAAGATTGAAACCACATTATATTTCTTCCTAGAACAAATTAAAGACTCCAATACAACTGTAACATAAAGCTATTATATGTAGATACCTTCAGGATTTTCCAAGTGATGATACCTGAACAAAATCTTCCGATATTCTGCTATTCTGCTATACTACACTGTTCTTGATCCTCTGCACTTATGTTCTTCTAGCAGTTGATTCCACACAGTTCAACATCCGGGCCAGTCACCCGGGTTGTAAAAGGATCAATTCGAACCCATAGTAAGGAGAAGATAGAAGCTAAGAGAATTGACCATACTACGACAATTGTAGGCGTTCGGTTTTGGCGTCCCATGAGACCCTTAAGGAAGGGGTAGAGATGAATAATCACCCAAAAAGCGAAAAATAGCTTGCCAAAGAGAGGACCCCAAGATTGATAGCCACTGTTAATGGCATAGGAGATTCCAGCAACTACTCCGATCAGATTGATTATTATTAGAGTGGTTGGTGGGATGAGTAGAGTTGTCCACTTAAACATATAGAGCTCGGTAAAGTCTCCATCTTCATCGGATGCCTTGGAAGTGACGGTGAAATTGGTATCAATGCCAGCAAGAACTTTCAGTAGACCTTGAACAACAGCAAAAAGGTGTGCTGACACACCTCCGATAACCCAGAACTGTTCGTTTCTCCACCATTCATCAATCCCAACGCCACTCCATCTCATTTCCAAAATACCAGTGGCGAAGATGGAAAGAAAGAGGGATATAAACCAGATACTGGCAATGTTACTTATCTGCAATCAGAAGACAAGCAACCACAGAACACAATTCAAGCCATTAACCTCAGATGACATTACTGCAAAAAATTATGGTTATATTTTCCAGTGATACAATAAGCATTTGTGCTTTCTCGCCTTGCGCCTTGGGCTCCAGGGTACCCTTGCGCCTTGATGGCCTAACGCCTTTAATAACTATGCTCATGATTTCCGTTTACGAGTTTCCTAAAAAAACTTTTGTTTGCTATCTAAAACCAAAGTTTATGATTTCCTACTAGTCACTAGGTATCAAATAAAATTGTATTTACCTGGGGAATTATGAACTTTCCGGTGAGTAGACAGACTGCTGGCAATGTACAATAGGCAAGAAGAGGAATGGATGTGATGGGGTAAATTGTGGTATTGACATAAGCAAATCTCTCGAGCCATTTCAGCCTTCCTCCATAGCCATACCACATGGGGCAGTGGCGACTAAGCAGAATTTCAACTGAACCTAGAGCCCACCGAAGCACTTGATTTAGACGATCAGAGAGGTTGATAGGTGCAGATCCTTTAAAGGCAGGGCGCTGTGGCATGCAATAGATTGATCTCCAACCACGAGCATGCATCTTGAATCCTGTAAGAATATCCTCAGTAACGGAGCCGTAGATCCATCCTATCTGCAAGTGAAACATCAACATCAACATCTTTGTATGTCAAGATATACAAAGATCATTAATACATTATTCTTAATTGAACAACATTGTATAAGGAATGGAAATATCAACATACTTCACTTCCCCAGTCTGTTTTGTCCTCATAGCCAACACTAATTACATGAATAGCCTCTTTAAGCAGAGATTCGGGAGTGGCAGACTGTGGAACACCACCATTTTCCATAAGAGTTGAAGCAACAAATACAGCTGATTGACCAAACCTTTTCTCCATTGTCATCCGTGACATAAGCAGAGACTTCTCATCATCAAATCCAGCACCTGTGTTTAAAAAGAGCATAAAATCATAAGTGTCGCACCTTATGACGTAGCAGTAATTTGACAAACTATAACATATAACTGACTGGTTACTCCAATAGCATAACATTCACCTTGAATAGAATTATATAAGACAGGTGGGTTATGTATTAGGTATGAGCAAAAATGTCTCTAAAATGCAATAAAAGAGAATATCGCTGATTAAATCTTTTGAGTAATTTTTTTAGTGTAATTTAAATTCAACAATGTGCAGAGTTTATGTGTGTGTTAATCCAAACGTGAGAGCTAACTCCAAGGTGAACAAAACAAGTAAACCACCTTTCACTATGCGAATGAAGAGTTATAACATTTGAACAGCTTCAAGACATTAAAATTGTACACCCATCAAAAACATAAACCTATGCAGACGAACGATAAATGTCTAAATATACAGGTTGTTGCAATGATGGATGATGACAATCAAAATTGTACCTTCGACACCTTCTATATCTTCTAGGTTGTATACTGGCACAATGGGGTCAGCATGCTTGTTCGAATTTTTCTTATTGGAGTTCTTTCTACTTGATTCAGTATTCTTCTTTTGGGATCTACCGAAGCATGTGGACAAGCATCCTGGTTTTTTGTGTTTAAGCTTAAGAGGAGGTTCATAGCCATATAAGGCAGTTCTGTTGAAAACACACCCTGTACCCACATATACAGGACCTTGGATGCCATCTAAGCCTCTTAAATTTATCTAAGCCAAATAAAATTTCAATATAAATATTTATAATATGAAAGATCCCTAAATTATGGCAACAAATCTAATGGCAAACAGTGAACAGTTAATTCATTATAAAGATTGAAAGAACTCACATCGAAGAAAACAGTGTTACGATTGGCATATCGATCATTCTTATCAATCCCATCAAATCTCTGGGGAAATTGAACATAACAAACTGATTTTCCAAGGTTAGGATCCATTAGAAAACACATAGCTTCTCGCAATGCCCTGCTATTGTTTATGTAATGGTCACAATCAAGATTTAACATGAAGGGTCCATTGGTAAGAACTGCTGATACACGGACCTGTAAGATAGATACACAATGTCAAATACCATACATGGCTAAGCAAAAAGTATTCAAGTATTGACAACTTACCAATGCATTCATAGCACCAGCCTTCTTATGATGTTGAAAACCAGGACGTTTCTCACGAGACACATAGACTAATCGTGGAAGCTCATTACCCTCAGTGTCAAGTCCACCACTATGGCCTAAAAAAACCTGAAAATTGTGCCAGAATAGCCCAGTTATGTGATTTTAGTATACATATGCAAATATACTCACCCACAATATCCTGAAATCATGTTTTTTTTCTGTCAGGACATAATAAGAAATTTGCAAGTCTAAAGCACTTCTTAAACATAAAACGATACATATCGAACATCATTTAGAGACAAACCTGGATCATTCCTGGATGATCTCTGATGTTATTTCCAGGCCAAGGCGTTCCATCCTGCATTACCCATCCTTCATCAGGAACCTTCTGTGCCTTTGCCACAAGCCCATTGATACGAACTTTAAACTCTTCGTATTCTCTCTGAAATACAAAAATAGAAGCAAAGAAAATAATACACATTATAAACATACACAGATTAAGTCCACAGTATTGAAATAATTAGACAAAAACCAAACTTCCTACCTTCATAGCTCTACGATCTTTGACAAATGATGGTTGAACCTTATCTTTTAAGTAGTCCATCTTCTGTGAAAAGTACCATTCTGGAGCTCGAGGTTCAATGCTATATTTCTTACAGAAAGGAACCCATGTTCTTGCAAATTCTGAGGTTTCAGATAGAGCTTCAAATGTCAACATGGCAGCTCCGTCGTCTGAAACATAGCAAGATACTTTGTCGACTGGGTAGTCAACTGCAAGAATGGACAGAACTGTATTGGCTGTGACTAGTGGGGGTTCCTTTAAAGGGTCAACTGTACTGACAAAAATGTCAACAGCAGCCAACTGTGAGGGTTCTCCTTCTCGATCATACCTAAAATTTATTTAGAATTACAAATCAAAATTCTAGAGGAATATTGCAAAGAAAATATAACATTCAGCAAAACATGATAAAAGGAGAAAAGAAAACTACCTCAGAGCCAGTCTGTCTAGATATGTCTCACGGTTCACAGGGAGCCATTTAGGGAATTGATCCAAAATCCACGATACCGCAAACCACACCTCACATATTACAGATATTAACCACAAGGCATAGGCATTTGGAACTGGATTCGTTATACGATAGTGCAAGAAAATGCTAAGAATAATAAGCCGCAAGACAATGACCATCCTATAAGGATTAATTTTAGAGGATGGAATAGAAACCTTCCTTGATAGAGGTTGGCGAGCTTCGTCATTTCTGCATTGAAACACAGAATAGAAGTTAATAACACTGCAACTGTCTTATCTGTATATATTCTATAATAAGCAAACTATTAGGAATCCCAACACATGGACATTCAAAGCTGGCAAAAATATCTGTAATGCACCTTCTGGCACAAGTTATGCCATAGCATTAAATCAAAGTGGATATGGAAAATACCCACATGCACACACAAGCAATGTGTATGTGTGCACAGAAATACATTAGTTTTTCAAGATGCTTCATTATTTCAATCCAAGTAGTAGTTATACATTTATATATGTTCATACATACAGAGAAAGAGAGGAATGGGGGTGAAGATAAGGATCATACGCATAAGTTGTCCATAGAGTTGATACGACACATGCAAGATAGAAGGAAGGGAAAATTGTACTGCATCAGGTAAGGCACTTACAGTAATGAATCATCCATAAACACATCAGTACTGGCATCAAAATCGCAACCACCTCTGCCTTCAGAAGGTGCATGACTGATACTCATTGGAGCCACATTCTTCTCTGGCTTCATCTTCCAATCTTGAATCCTCTCTTTCCAGGCTATATTGCCAAACCCTGACGACCCGGATTCCTTATTTGGATTTACCGCCCTGATATTAGCTGGAAAAAAGAGGATTCCTTAGTTGCTAGACAAAATTTTGACCAAAACACAAGAAACACATAAGAACATCTGAAATTTTATTATTAATTTTTCTCTTTAGTATAGAGAGCAAAAGTACACCTTTCATCCTGATCCCACTTTCTGGAGATGCCATGTAGAGTCACTCAGGAGATGCAGCGGAGAAATCTTCAGAAACCTTAAACATGAAGAAAAGGGTCGTACTCCAGTTTTATTATCAAATTTGGAAACAGCAACTAAAGCAATGAAACAAAGAAATCAATCTATCAACCTACCGAACGTCCACTGGTGAGAGAAGGGATATGGTTAAGAGCCACTTTATCAAACTTGGAAGAAGAAACCTCCTCTCCTTGATCATAGCTAATGTCCCAGCTCTGTGTGTGCTCTTTCGCCTTACGCTTTCCAACTTGGTTTCCAGATGCATAATTTAAACTCTTTGCTACATCACTAGCATCAGCATCTTCCACTTCTTCCCCATGAACTGGTGGACTTCCTAAAAATAAAGGAACACAACATATAGCATTTTGTCTAATAAATCAATCACCTTGCATGAAAAAACATGACATTGATGAAGATTATAATGAATTAACCTTTATGCCTCCTATATTTGGTCTTGCACTGAAGACAAGATTGGTTGCCATCCTTCCTTTCATACTCATAACAGGGTCGGCAAACAGGAAATGCACAAACTTGGCAAGCAACAAAGAGCTCGCCATTGACATCAGTACCAACATTGTCACTGCAGATTCGGCAGACTTGACCACTGATGTGTTTCAAAGATTTCAACTGAAAAGTGAAGCATACAATAAGATTTCAATACTCATAAGTAGAAACATCAAAAAGTAAAATGAAGAAAAAGAAATGCACTATGATCCAGCATTTATAAACACATAAGATAATGCCAACTCAACACAAGCAATTGGTGACATGAGCGCATGGGAGTAGATATCGATATTATTCCTGTATATCCCCAATATTTTCCATATTTTGTGGATAACAATATAAAAAGTATCCTTAAATATCCCCAATATTTTAAGAATATTGGTGATATTCCAATGTTTCCATAAATTTGGAATCCTGATATTTTCATCGAAACCAATATTTACTTTCTTGCATGATAGGGATATTTTTATCAAGTTTTAAGATGTTCAATTCTAGACACAGTACTAAAAAGGTATAATGCCATAAAAATAAATGAAGCACACCACCATGGAGTTATCTCTCTTCAAAATAAACCGAAACGTTGTAGTATAAATTATGAAAAACTATGATTTATCAAAACAGGCAAGCAAATTAATCAAAATCATGCACCTAAGATGAGACCCAACAACTAAACATAAAGCATGTTCAAGCAAGTCAACACCAATTTATTCTACCCACCCAATTGGGTCTTGTAAGGCAAAAGCTCGAAATTGACTTCATATATGATATATCTATCATTTCCAACTAAATTTCCCTCTTCTGTTCCATTAACCAAGATCCAAATTAACGACATACACTTAAGACATAGAAGCAATTAAAGAAAGAACAACATCATTTATTAACAATTACAATCACTGAACTATCATTATAACAAAACAAAAAAAGGAACATCAACTAGAAATGAAGTGGCTTAAAAGTGCACTGACCGCAGTAGCTGCTTCTAACTCCATCGTCACAATTTGAAACCAAACCCACTTCGAAACAGCTCAATCTCAAATACCCTATGAGCTGCACTAAAGCTCAGAATCTACATTCCTGCAAAATGCAAATGTAAACAACTTTAAAGCGAAGCTGTCAGTTGTTTTATTAAAAAAAAAAAGGCTTGGCTTAAACCACACACAACGAACTTGACCAGCAAAGAAAAAGACAAGACAGAGATCCACACTCTTGTTGTCTAAATGCATGACTGTATGTATCTCTGTACCATGTATATCTTCACTCACTCACTTGGGTTCTCTTGTCTTCTCTTGTCTTGTTTTTTTTTTTTTTTCTAGTCAAAAGAAAAAGCCTGCAAAAGTGTAAAAACAAAACGAGTTTGGGGGATTGTTGAAGGTGAAACGTGAAATGCAAGTTTGTCAAGGAGGTCTGATTCTTGAGGCAGATATTTAAATTGTTCTTTTTCGTGATCAGAGCAGATGTGGGGCCTACTCAAATCTCTGACGTGGAACAATCTTGATGGTTCTACTTTGCCTGACATTAGAAGTTATTTCATCCTCAATTTAATGATTTTGGGCATCCCTTCCACTTTTGGGGGTGTATTATTAATAGATAACAATTTTGTAGGTCGCACGATGTGCAATCAGAGTAAAATATAACGAGATCACCTTCGGATTTATGTTTTAAGATTTATTAATATTTTTTCATTTTTGTTTTCAATTTCTAATTTCTTCAAGTGCCTCTTATATCAATATTTTTAACCTATTTTTGTGACAATTTTAATCATTTCATAACTCATTTATGATGTAAACCTCTTAGTAAATTATCGATATAATATAATAGATAAAATCTTACATTTGAAGTTAATTTACTACAAATTTCACCGGATGAACCCATTCTTGGGATGATATACTTGGAATATCAAATAATAAACCTTATGTCTTTTGTGATATATTTTTATGATCGAATGCATTTGGTGTCTCCGGGAGTCAAAAAGTGACGCTGTTATATAACAAAACTAACAAAACATGATTAATTAATTAATTAATCGTATTTTCAAAAATCATAAAGGAAATTAATTAATTAAATGATAAAGATGTCTTTTTTTTTTTTTTAAACTAATAGGTTTTTTAATTTACCAACCTCTTCATTAATTAATTAGTAAATATAATTAATTAATTAATTAATAGTCACCTAGAAAAAATTCATAATGTAATCTTGACAAAATTATCATTAAGAAAAGTTCGTAAAATAGCATATAGTAATATATATTTTTTCTCTTAACATATTTGAAAATTTTAATACAAATTAAGTAATCCATAAAAAAAAATAATAATAATAAGGCTTGTTTCAAGATTGAATTGCACCTAGATTTAACTACAGTAACTTCTTATTCCATATATATAAAGTCATCACAACACCAAACAAAAAAAAAAGATATGAACAAATAATGTATCAAAATAACCCATCAACAGCATTGTGATATTCCTCAATTTTTCAATAAGCAACTTGCCAAATATGAACAAAAATGAAATCGGAAAAACAAAACAATGATCCATTCTCATTTTAACTCCGAATCATAGGTCTCAATATCACAAAATATCAAAATAACCCATTAGTTTATCAAATCAAAATCCTAGATCCCACCAACACACAACTAACTCAATGAATCAAATAAACATAAAACAATTACAATGACCCATCATTTCTAATAATTATGGGATTGCTTCTTATAAATCTGTGATTTATGAGATTGTCTCTTAATTGAGTCTTGATTTGGAAGAATACCAAAAAGAAAAACAATTATTCCATTAAAAAACATTTATTAATAATAATATATTTAATTTTATATTAAATTAAGGAGTCAATTAGGCTAGAGTGCATATTCATCCGATTTGTTAATTAATGCATTTAAACTAAAGCTCCCTAAACGGCGACACGTGACACTATAAGGGTTTAATTACATGATTGTTTCTTACTTTATGATTTATGAGAATGTCTCTTAATTGACTTTTGATTTGTGATTTATGATCAAAGCTCCCCCACCTAATATAAATTTTCAATTAATTATGGAGCCTACTCATATTTTGGAGATCTTAATATATATAAATATATATATATAATTTGATTTTGCATTTACAAAATTATTAATTAATTTGATTAATCAATTAATATTAGTGTCATTTTTTTAATTATTAATGTAAAAAAAAAAAATTAATTCGTGTCATTTAAAAGAAATTAAAAGTGAGGAACAGTAGAGCATGAAAAGTTTTTATTTTTTTTATGAGATTGATTAAGAGAATTTAACCATTATCCCATTAATTATGAGATTGCTTATTACTTTGTGATTTATGTGATTGTCTCTTAGTTGACTCTTGATTCAGAAAGAATACCAAAAAAAAATTAAAAAATTATTCCATTAATAAACATTTATTATTAATAATATATTTAATTTTATATTAAATTAAGGAGTATAAAAAATGTCCAGCTTCATTATATATAATGATAAGAATAAGAATACTAATTAAAAGCCAAAAGTCCAAAACAACTTATTAATGGCTAAGTTTTTTTTTTTAAAAAAAAACAATTAATGGCTAAAGCTATGTTTAATCGGAAGAATACCAAAAGAAAACATTTATTAATAATAACATATTTAATTTTATATTAAATTAAGAAGTCATTTAGGTCAGAGTATATAATCAACGGTTTTGTCAATATAGACTGAAATTAACTCATTTAAACTAAAGCTCCCAACATGGAAGGGTTTAATTATGTGATTCATTCTTAATTTGTGATTTATGGGATTGTCTCTTAATTGACTTATGATTTGTGATTTAAGATCAAAACTTTCCCACCTAATACAAATTATCAATTAATTATGCAAATGCAAATAGTAGTAGAATTTTTTTACTATCTTACAAAAAATATATATATTATTTATTACTATATATATAAAAAAAATATTATAAGTGAATTTTATATATTTAGAAAAAGAATTTATTAAATTGAATGCAATAATTAATGTTTATAATGTGTAACATTAATAATTGATCAAAAATTATTAATTTAATTCTTTGTTATGTTATCATAATATCATTAATATATTGCAGTTAATATGTTTTTAGAATTTATCATCAATTCTATATAAAAAAAGGATTACCATTAATTGGTATTACAATTGATGTTTTGAAAAATATTTATTTATTATCATTTATATGAATAATTAAAATTAAAAAACAATTATTTTTGGAATAATAATCTTGTATTCAATACATAATTAATACATTCTAAAAAACCAAAAAGAAAAGAGGACAAAAAGGTTAAAATAAAATTAAAGAAAAAAAAAAACGGCACAAAAAAAAAGTGTTAAATTCCCTTTAAAAAAATGCAGGGAAAAATTGGATATTGGATACCCAAAAACCAGAGTGGATACAATATTTTTTTAAGTGGCAATACAAGTGTTACACTTAGAACCAAGACTATAACCCTAATATTTATCTATAGTTATATTCTGCCTATCGAATCCATCCTCCATATAAAACACATCATAAGTCTTAACCGATTCATTGATTCTCTACATTGATGGTGATGAGCAGAATGCCAGCCTTACCGGATGGTTCCATAACAAACACCTTAGTAGATAACTAATTGAAAATCCAAGAACGCCAAAGTTAAAATTCAATGATCAATCCAAAATTACCTTTTTATCTAATAAAATGTTTCCTCAAAAAAAAATAAAAAAAAAAATTATTCAACCAAATATTAAACACAAAGAAATTACTCTCACTGCTCAACGCCATCAAATTCCCCACCGTTTGTTTTGAGTTTATTCGTAAGGGAGAGTCAATAGAATGAGATGAAGAAAACGTGAGATTGAAAAATAAAAATAAAATAAAAAATAAAAATGAAATAAAAAATAAAAAAACTAAAGGATTAAAATTATTCAACCAAATATTTTTTTAAAAAAAATTCCACTCACCACCCAATGGCATACAATTCTCCACTCCTTGTTTTGAGTTTGCCGATAAAGTCAATGGATTGAGATAGAAAAAATGTGAGATTTTAGATGGTTTTTATAGAGAAAATTGAGAGATATGAGAGGGCATAAACGGTTTATGGAGAAAGAGATATACCAACGGTTTAAATAATTGATTTGTTATATTTATTAATTGTAATCATGAGTGCCTATTTAACTTGTGTATTAATAATTTAATACATATAGTCTATTGACCTGATTTGTTAATATATATAGAAATTAATGTATTTAAATCCAAAGCTTGAAATTAAGAACCACATAGTACTCCAATGATCAGACATTTAAAGAGAAAATTGAAGGATATGAGAGGGCATAAAAGCATCTCCAACAGACTCCCTTAATAACATCCCTTAACTTAATTAATGGAGTATGTGTATTTTTGCAACTTCAACAGCTCCCTTAATTGTGTTTTAGTGGAGTTCACTCCCTTAATTAAGGGGTGTTTTCAACCCCTTTAAAATGGGCTCCACCTATTTAAAATTATTTTAAAGTAGGCTCTACCTATCATAATTGACAAACAATATATAATATTTATTAAACACAATATCTAATATTTAAATAATAATAAAAAATTATTAAAAGGGCCATTTAAGGAAGTATTGTTGGAGCACATACTCCCTTAATAGTCCCTTGCAATAACATACACCCTTAAATAAGGGAGTCTCTAAAGGAGACTGTTGGAGATGCTCTAAATGGTTTATGGAGAGAAATATACTAACGGTTTAAATAATTGATTTATTGTATTTATTAATTGTAATCATAAGTGCCTATTTAACTTGTGTATTAATAATTTAATACATAGTGTATATTAACCTAATTTGTTAATATAGATAGAAATTAATGTATTTAAATCCAAAGCTTGAAATTAAAAACCGCAGAGTACTCCAATAACCATACATTGGATCAATCCCTAGAATCTAGCTTATCATTTAATGACTTCAAAGTGGTTGTAAAATTTTAATATATTATATAATTATATATATATATATATATATATACAATTAATTTCATATATTATATTATTAGATAGATTATAATTAATAATTAATAAAAATTTAACGATAAAGTCACTATATGACGACTCGTGTCAATGTGAGTTTCAATTTTACTATATTATATAGATATAGATGCTTGAATACTAACTCATCAATCGAGGGTTGGTACGTGATATTTTTTCTTTCACTTTTTACATTTACCTCCTTGTATTCTGAAAAATGGGTTACGTGCCAACACCCTATTGATGGGTCAGTACCTTGACCTAAACATTGTCCTTTATTAATTTATTCCCTTTATTATTCCATTCAATAATGAAGAAGAAAAAAATAGTAATGTAAATGGTTAAAACTTAAAATTATGAACTCAGATTAAAAACAAACCAACAAAAACTTAATTCTTATTATTAATGATGTAAACATTACTTTAAATATAGGGCAAATTGCACTACACTCCTTGAGGTTTAGGTAAGGTACATTTAGTTGGAAAAGTTTTGGTAGTATACACTAACACCCATAACGCCGTACTAACCTAACCCTTTGTGCACCTCTCCGAAAACTTAAAACGAGTCAAGTTCAATCATCAGATCTACTATAGATTTGACTTGGCTCTTTGTTGGAATAATGAAAGCAGTTGACAACTAGACCAGCAATATGTTCAAAGACTTAAATTTGAATTTTAAAATGCCTAAAATGCCCCTAGTTGTATTATTTTAAACTTTATTTTTTTTTACTATTTATTTATTTACTTTTTTAACTATTTATTTATTTGATTTTTTTAAACTATCTATTTATTTTATTTGATTTTTTTAAAACTATTTATTTATTATATATTTTTAAAATTTATTTATTTATTTAATTTTCTTAAACTATTTGTTTATTTAATTTTCTTAAACCATTTATTTATTTAATTTTTTAAAACTATTTGTTTATTTGATTTTTATAAAACTATTTATTTATTTATTTTTTAACTATTTATTTAATGAATCATATTTTTTATTTAATTTTTTATTTTATTAAAGTTTATAGAGTTTTTTTTAGTTAAAAGGTAAAAATAAATAAAGTATAAAATAATACAACTAGGGGCATTTTAGGTATTTTCGAAATCAAATTTAAGTCTTAGGGGTGTTAGTGTTTAATACCAAAACTTTTCCAACTAAGTGTATCTTGCCCAAACCTCAAGGGGTGCAGTGCAATTTGCCCTTATATATATAAATAAATATATATATATATATATATATATATATATATATATATTTTCCTATGAGGATATCCTGATAGAATTATATAAAGACATTGAATGTGAGCCACTCGTTTTACATACTTTAACTTGGTATGTATGCACTCGTCAAATCACTTTTATAAATGAGTGGCTCACATTCAATATCCTGATAAAGTTATATAACGATGCTCTGATAAGAACGAGACCGTATATATACACGCAGTCTTTCTACTATCAATTCGTCCTGATATAAAATATATCATGACGTAGAATGTAGACCATAGATTATGGAGAAGTTTTGACAAGTGCATACACTTTGAGTCAAAATATGTAAATCTAATGGTCAACATTCTTCGCTCTGATATATTTTATATCAGGACGAATTGACAATTAGAAAAATTGTATATATACAGTTCTTTTCTCCTCAATATGTCCTGATATAACTTTATCAGTGCGTTGCATGTGGGTCATAGATTATAAAAAAGTTTTGATAAGTGCATACATTTTGAGTCAAAGCATGTAAATTTAAGGGTCAACATCCAACGCACTGATAGAGTTATATTAGGATGTACTGACTTGAAAATTTTCATATATATATGTAAACATTAAGGTGCTATTTGGATCCGTTTTTAAAAATAGTTTTCTATTTTCAAAAGCAAATAAAAAAACCGTAAAGTTATTTGTTTACCTATTTTCAAATAATTGTTTTCAAAAATAAATACAATTCATTCAAAGTTATAACTAAAAAGTAGAAAACAGCAGTTTATTGCTTTCCATCGTTTTTAAAATCAGCCAAACAATTATCTTACTCATTTTAGAAAACAATACCAAACACATTTAAAATGTTTTCCATTTTTAAAAGCTACTTTTAACAAACACAACTAAACACGTTACATTTTAAAACATGATTTTCGTTTTAAAAAATCGTTTTCAAAAACACCATTTTAAAAATGATATCAAACATGTCCTAGTATTTTATAGGTACTTTTAATACCCCATACTTGAATTCAAATCCAGTCTTACTAGCCACTCCTCCAAACCTAGTAATAACTGTAATACCTAAAATAAATAGAAAAATATTTGATAACTAGAATGTTATCTATATAAATTATATGACAATATGAGATTATTCTAGTGGTATATCTCTCATCTATGCTAAGAGGTTGTTGGTTCAAGTCTCTCCCCCTCATAAAAAAACTTCGAATTATTGTAATATTAAAAAAAAAAAAATCTATATAAATTATGTGAAGTTGAAGGTGCCTATGATACATGAAATTATATATTGGCCTAAAAACAATCAAGTTACAATATATTGTAATGAAATATAAATTATATGACAATATGAGATTATTCTAGTGGTATATCTCTCATCTATACTAAGAGGTTGTTGGTTCAAATCTCTCCCCCTCCTATAAAAACTTCGAATTATTGTAATATTAAAAAAAAAATCTATATAAATTATGTGAAGTTGAAGGTGCCTATGATACATGAAATTATATATTGGCCTAAAAACAATCAAGTTACAATAGATTGTAATGAATCAACAATTTTGAATCCTTTTTTTGTTTTTTTGTTTTTTTGTTTTTTTTTTTACAATATCTACTTATCTACCTATCTAAGCCAGATATTTTCTTTGAAGCTTTTGTCATTTGTAAGTTTCAAGCCGCCAACTTGAGATCATTTGTTCAAGCCCATTCATCTACCAACTAAACTACACCCCTAAAAGCAACAATTTGGAATCTTAGCAAAACCCTTTTTTTTTTCCACTTTTTGTATCTTCTAATATGTATTTTTCTTTTCCAATTTGTTTCTTGAGATACTGAGATACATAACAACAATAATGATAATTTGATAAAATACTTATTCCCCTTTTTTCCCAACAGCTATCATATTTTCTAGATTGCAGGTAGGTATTGTATGTATTAGAAAATTAGAATTTTATAAGAGATTCAAGAATTTATACTAGGAATTTCATATATAATTTAACAGAAATGCCAGCATTGTTTTGACATTTCTTGTGGTTCTAACTTGTAATAAACAAATAGACATTACAATTTACAACATCTGCTATAGAGACAATGGTGCCTGAGGTAGTAATCTTGGAATCCTGTAACTGCTCAATAAATACATGATTGATCAAATAACCTTCACAACATTTTTCATCAACAGCTTTACCTCTCATGATCCAGATACAAGGTATCAAGATGTCGAGTGATGGAAGTATAAAACGACAGATATTATTTAGAAGTTGGGGAGCTGAGTTAGAGACGATCACTATTACATTGGTATCAAACGAGATTGCCAGATGATGATGATGCTGTTGAGTGCTGCTTTCCAAGGTTTGGCACATAAATGCAGCACAACTATAACTCCAATGCTCCGCAGCCTGAAGTTCTTGGCATTAACTTCTTCAAACCCTAGATGCCACAAACAGTGAAACAAACAAGAAGATGCATCTCAAAGAAAGAAATTACCATCTTCTACATACTAGATTAATTTTTCGTTTGACTTCGATAGAGTGGTAGCTCCCTCCAGGCAAGAGACCTCATCTGCTGATCATTAACTATTTGGGCATACATAAGCATGGGCAAAGGAGCTTAATCATAGATTTAATCTTTCTTTTGTACAACTCAGATTCCATAGGGATAGACCAAAGTCTGATAAAAAAGTAAGAAACAGGTGAATAATAAAACAAAGGAGATGGTAGACTATTTTCCCAAAAGAGTTGGCATTTCAGATTGAAAAGAAAGGGAATTACACACCACTTATATTAACCCGTTGGCTTAAATGAACGAGTTTAGATTCTCTCATGATCTGGTTTTTTGCTGGACTTTTCCTTATTTAATGACACCTAAGAGATAAAGATTTATTACTTTTTTTTTTTCTCATACAGACAATTATTTCATTTAAACTCAAATACTCTTAAAAAAGAGTCCAATATAAAATCCGACTCATAATTATAAGCAACTATATAAATAACTCTTGAGCATGGACACATAAGCACACACTAGCACACAAGCTGAATAAGCAAAAAGCCAACAAAAAACCAGACCATGAGAGGATCCAAACTCATAATTATAAGCAACTATATTAATATCTTTGACATGCACACATAAGCACATACTAGCAAACAAGCTGAATAAGCAAAAAGCATAAACAAACAGAGGTTAACTTTAGTATCAACTGTCGTTGAATAGTCGAACAATATATATATATACATATGCTTTCACCTACAGGAGCCTGGATTTTAAGAAATTTTCGAGATCCCAATCTTAGCCGTTAATGTCAAAAAGAACACACAAGATCCTGCACATGATCAATATATATATATATATATATATATATATATATATGTATATATATATTAAAAAAACAAACTGGGCTCGTTTGATCTTTTGCAACCACTATCTTTTTCTTTTCTCTTAAGAAATTGGACTGTGACAGTAAGACCCAAATGTATGTCTGTAAACCAATTTTTCAATACAACATATTAAATTTTTCATTATAAAAAATAAAAAAAAATAACATTTGGACTCGGAACGGTGGCGCCTGGTGCACTAGCTCAGGGCCAGCCCTGTACATAACTACATACACATCATATATACAGTGCTGGTCCTGAACAAGTGCACCAAGTGCAACCATCCCAAGCCCAATATCAAATGGGCCCAAATATTATTATTTTTATAATAAAAGGCTGAATATGCTATATTGAAAAATTAGTTCATAAATATACATTTAGATATTATTGTTACACTCCAACTCAAAAAATGATATAAAAGGATAAATAAATTATTGGTTCCAAAAGACCAAAGGGGTCCAATTCAGATTTTTCGCCTCGACCTCTACAAAGTCGGGACCAACCTTGTGTATATGATATATATATATGTATATATATAGAGAGAGAGAGAGGCTTTCACCTACAAGATCCCGGATTTTAAGAAATTTTCGGGATCCCATATTGGGATCTAACGGTCAAAAAGAACACACAAAAAGAAAAAGTAGGAGAAAGAAGGTTGGCTGGTAAGCCCTGCGATAGAGGAAAAGAAAGAAGATTTAATGACTTGTGAGCCCCGTAACAGTGGAAAAAGAGGAGAACTAATGATTGATTGAGACCTCTTTTAATTTTTTTTATTTAACATTCATCTTGGCCGTTGGATTGCACAGGTGCGGGAATCCTATACATTTTTCGTACAGGATCCGAATTTGCCCACAAGTGCAAAATGAATTCTGAGTACATTTTGCAACGGTGCAAATCCGAATCCCGCACGAAAAATCATGCAAGATCCCACACCTAATCAATATATATATATATATATATATATATATATAAGCTTTCACATACAAGATCGTGGATTACAAGGAATTTCCAGGATCTCATCTTGGTCGTTGGATTGAATCAATCCAACGGCCAAGATGAATGTCAAATTAAAAATAAAAATAAAAAGTGGGCCCCATTGGTCATTAATTTTCATTTTTTCCCACTGTTATGGGACCAACAATCACTAAATCCTCTCTCTTGGCCAAACTCGTCTCTCTTACTTTTCTCTCTGTGTATTATTCTTTTTGGCCATTGTATTGAATCCAACGACCAAGATCGGATCCCAGAAATTCCTTAAAATTCGGAATCCTGTAGGTGACAGTTTCTACATATATATATATATATATATATATATAAAGGTGAAGGTGCGGGAATCTGCACGTTTTTTCGTACGGGATTCTGATTTGCATAGGTGCAAAATGAATTCTAGATCCGTTTTGCAACGATACAAATCCAAATCCCATACGTAAAAACATACAGAATACCACACCTGATCAACTATATATATATATATATATATATATAACACCACAAAAAATTAATTGAGAACACGCAAGAAAATTGACTTACTCAGACTTGGTACATAACTACATACACATCAAACACAATAAGGAAAAAACCTTTCAGAGAGTCTGCATAGCATAAACTCACATGGTTTGTAATGAGAAAATGAACTACACAGAGAGAATAGGTGAAGACAAAAGTGAGAGATACATGTACTTCACAACAATATAGGCTTTGCACTCTGATGTATCTATGAAATGGGAAAAAAATCTCGACAAGAATATTAATGGAAAACAATAGAGAATAGAGTCAAAATAGCTAGCAGGTTTGAAACAGTCAACATCAGTGTCGAAAGCTTCCGGCAGAGAAACCTTCTGCCAACTGCTTTAATTGATTAATTTATACAACACTTCTGTAACAAAGAAACAAAAAAAGTAAAAACAACCATTAGCGCCGAAATCCCCCATAACCTGAACAAACACAGTATATCAAAATACCAAGTCTGATAAAAATGACAAGATTATCGTGACATTTCAACATTCCCAACGGCTACAAGCCCACAACTAAATCTTGTCAGCACACAAAAAGCAAAAACTTAATAGCTCAATATTACGCTTTTCAAGAAACAAATTATGGAGTAACCCCAAGGACCACTTTCCTTCCTTGAAGCATTCACTCTGGAAAAACGCAATTTATCATTCTCCAACAACTGCATTATGATTCTAAAACTCAACTTACACTCAACATATCACAATTTCACAACTACTTAGAACTCTAAGGCAAATCAGAAATCCAGATCACCTCCTATGGATTCAAAAACACCAATGTGATAATTAAAGCATTACTTTAAATACCTCAAATTTCAAATATTCTACCATCATCTTCTTCATTTTGCCTCACAACAGCTAACACTCTGTGGGAAAGCTTTAATCATCCCACAAGAACCACGACTCTGATCCCTATGCACTTTTCCTAAATCCTAATGCCTTCAATACATCTATCTTTTTCTAGACTCTAGAGGAAACCTTCCCAACCACAACTCTAAAGTTAGGATTTAGAGGAAGGTTTCCTCTAGAAAAAGACAGATGTATTTTTCACTCCAAAAACAACCCCCTAGGCTCCCTCACCCCTAAGACCCTAAAGAAGGGATAGAGAAATGAAATTAAAAAAATATTCAAGGAGCAACAGAATAGTGCTCTGCATGAAAAATAGTCATAACATGTATAAAATCAATAAAAATCTAAACCAGAAAACAACAAGAAAAATGTGAAATGAAGCAGAAAAGATTTATTCTGAAAATTATATTCCTAGTAAGATCCTATTTATTACCAGACTCTAAAACAAATAACCAAAAAATAGGCTATAATAGGTAAGGCATTCAACAATGTACTCAGATAGCATCATAGAAGCTTCAACCCCTCTCCTCTAATCTATATTGATTTTCTCTCAAGATTTCTGTTGACTAACTTGAGCATTGAAGGGGTTAGGCCAACACACTACCAACGTCCCTAACAATTAGTTCTCTTATTTACTTTCGTGTAGGTTATGTCATATTGTCATTGCTTAACAATTAATCCAGATTTCTGCATCAATACTAGGAAGTTCGACTTTAATGCTTAAAAAGTGACATCTTGATATCAACTGTGATATAGCTACCTTTGATTGAGCAGCTATTGACCTCATGTCAACAATCATTATTTTGGAATGGAAAAAACAAACCATAGGCATTTTTTTCAATGCTTCTTGATGTTTTGAACAATAGAAAGAGACATTTGAAGAGTCCACGTTGCATGTAAAAGTTTTATATTTTTTGGTGTGTTAGTTTGTATCATTTATAGTTGAGAACAGAATTGATCTACAACACATTTAGAGCTGCTTCCATGACATTAGCTATCGAACTCAAAAGATCTCTCAAATCATAAGATTACAACTTGAAAATTTCTTAGATTAGGTCCACCCTTCTAATACCTGAATTTCTAAATCATACAACATTATAAAAATGAAATGAAATGAAAGACCAGATAAAGATGACATGCCACACAACTGATAGGAAGACAAAGATGACTAAATTGCTAATAAAGACACTAACAATGTGTTAGTCAAAACCCTCCGATGCTCAAGTCAGCCAACATGATTAAGAGAGAGAGGTTAGAATTTCAATTTGCTTACCTAAGAAATGACCCACCTATTCATAGTTGATTACTTATTTATTAGGAGGTTGATTAGGAAAGCAGAGGAATAGAATTCTCATTATAGAATATTTCTTTTTCTTTCTTAAGTTTTCTCTCAATCTTTCTCCAATCTAAAAATCAACCTTTAATGATGCTAGTTAAATACTTAATTATGTGCCCAAACTTTGTCGAACTGTTATCTGCTTGTCAACTATCTGTTCAGCTATTATATTTAACTCTTACCACATCATTACTTAAATATTCTATTTATGTTATACAATGCATGTTGAAACAAATATTCTTACCCAAAATCATAACCCCACAACTCCCTTGCTCAAAAATATCTTACTGTTTGAGCTCTGAAAATTCAATCTAACCTTCTGATCCATCTTCATGTTTACGATGCTTCCAAAACTCACAGGCCTTGATCCCACAACCACTTTTGGAGATGCCCAAAATGACCATCCAAAAGCATTTTCATCCTGTTTTTTCAAGACTAAACCAACTGGACCTCCCCCACTTGAGCCCATGCTCCCCCACTTCAAACCCAACTTCCAGGCACCAAATTTGTTTACCGGCTAATGTTTTGATATCTGGTTTCTCTTCGGCAATGCATCTCCTCGAGTTACCTTTTTAAATATACTATACTTTCAATCATCAAACTGAAAATAGATCAGAAATATGCTTACATAACAAAAATTAAAACAAACAAACCCAAATCACCAACAGGTAAGGGCACAGTCAAACCACCCAAACATAGCCTACATAAAAAGCACTGTGTTTTACAAGGAATAACAAACTCAAAACATATAATAGCATATCTCTTGTTTCCTTTTGTTCCTTTTTCTTATAGAACAACCAAACAGCAAACAAAGAATTGAAGTAAGCAATATGGTTCACTCCACCCACACAACATATAAAAGCTATAAATCAAGTAAAAGATACGATTGATAAGATGAGGTTGACCCAGTGGTATGCTCCTCACACCTATATCACGAGGGTATCGTAACATTTAAAAACAAAAAAACAAAAAAAAACAGATCTGATCAAGGTCCATT
Organism: Acer negundo; assembly: GCA_035582765.1. Classification (NCBI taxonomy): domain Eukaryota; kingdom Viridiplantae; phylum Streptophyta; class Magnoliopsida; order Sapindales; family Sapindaceae; genus Acer; species Acer negundo. The sequence goes on along the minus strand of CM069241.1, from coordinate 11,826,823 downwards.
AGAACATCACTATGAATACTCGCATGACAAAGAGACCCTTAATACTACGATAATCTAAAGGAAACAAAAAAATCCACACAAATACAGAACCGTCATACTAGATCTTAACAACAGAAGCATAAGCATAGACAAAATAATAAAAAGAAATAAAATTAAAATTAAAAGAAATCAGACCATGAAACCTCCTCCAATGCGAAAAGCCAATCCGAAAAATTAGGGTTTTCCAAAGGCTAAAAAGTTACTAATTGAAGTCCGATCAAACTCGCGTCTCATTCCCAAATATAGACACATAGAAACCCTCTTATCGACTGTTATCATTTTTACGCCATCAAAAGAGAATCACAACTCTGACAAATGAAACTGTGGCTACCATATTGGTAAAATGTATATGCTTTGTCATGTGATGTGATTTAATTGTGTGCATGTGCGTGTGTGTCTGTGTTTTTTGTAAATGGATCTGAGGGCTATTTTGTTTCTGAGAACGAGCCCGCAGTCCGTTTGCCAGAATTGTAATTCTCTTTTAATAAAAACATAAAAATATATCAATACGACGGAGTGATTTCGACGTACCTATATAAAGAAAGGAAACAAAAGGGATCGCTTTAAAATTGAAATGATAAGTGTTATGTGTTGACTCCATCAAAGAGATGAGAGTTTTAGTTGCATCCGCTGCATTCAAGATTTTTATATCTATAAAACCTATACTTCTAGAGACATCTATACGATAAAATATTATTTTATTTTCAAATATTAGTAGGTGTTTGGAGCAGCTGATAACTTTATTCCAACCCTTGGGCTCTTGCAATATTCCAAAGGTTCACGATAATTTTTAATCCTGGAATTGAGATTTCTCTGCCTTTGATGCACCTTTTACGAGAGAAGATTGGATTTAGACATCCAATCAAATATGAATTTTAAAAATGAACTCATATTAGGTTTTCATTGGATAAGATTTCAAATCTCAATGTGTATTTAAATTCTCCACTATTTCTAGATCTCACCACGTGGTTTTGGCTGTATTAGATTTTCATATTTATTCTTTAATAAAGAAATTTTTATATACTTAAATATTCATTATTTGTATTTGAATTAAAGGTGTTAATGGATCAGATTCGAACGAATTTTACCAAACCCACACCTAAACCCATGAAACATCTTCACTCAAACCTGGTCATGAACCCGCGAAAATTAAGCAGGTTCAGTGCGGGTCTCACTCACGAGTTTTAGGGATACTCATATCTAGGGATGACAATTTAACATGCACTCACAAACATTAGTTTGAATTAGACCCTCAACAGTCGGGTTTGGGTATGTAAAATCCAAAACCCGCAACGAGTTTATGTGCTAAAATAAAACCCACAACCGAACCCACTTTGAGATCTTTTTTAGCACCCAAACTCGTTTTGGGTGTGGATACTATTTTAACACTCAAACCTGTTTGGATATTTTGTATATCCAAACACGATTATTGAGGGTCGGATTTAGATAGATACCCGCGGATGCAAGTTAAATCGTCATCCCTAATTTGAATGTGATAAACACTTGTAAGAGTGAGATTTTGACTTGAAAACATTGAATGGTAATAATAGATAAGCCTAAGCTTGTAAGAGTGTGGATGTGTGCAAGAGTTAGCTGAATTAATTTGGTGATTTATTCGTTTATTTATATATTAATAATACTATACATCTCACTTGAAATCCTAACTTTTTCATCTTAACCCATATGACAGTTATGGTATCAAATAGTGAGTGAATATACATTAAAAAAAATAAAAATAAATAAAATAAGTTTTTTAATTAAAAAAAATTGATGGAATAATGACGTTTAAATAAAATAAAACAAATAGAATATTTACTCGAGATAAACTAAATAATTTTACATTCAAAAAGATTAAAAAAATAAATAATACAAGAAAAACAACATAAACAATGAAAAACTGTAATGTTTATTCTTACAAAAATAAATTACAATCTAATTTTATAATAAGAAATTTTGTTTTGTATTTATAATGAATTCACTTTAAATTTATACAAAAATAATTGATTAAAAAATATTACTAGATATGTTTTTTTTATTCTTCTAATTATTGGTAAATTATTGATTCTAACTAAATTAAAACTATAAAATAAAGAAAAATACTAAGGATAAAATAAAATGAATTATGATAATAGATTGACTATTTTAATACAATAGGGTCGTAGTCGCATCAGGTTGAGGGTAAACGGGTTGACTTGTTTAATTAAATGGGTTGTGTCGACCAATGAACCCGTTTTGATAGCTCTAGGTAAAATAAAAATAAAAAAACTATTTAAATTAAATAAAGTAGTTGGATTTGAACCCTCACCATCAACATAGAATGATAGGGCATTACCAACAATGCAAATACATATTCAATAAAGAAAATGTTTTTTAATATATATATATATATATATATGAAAATTAATAAAATATTATTTTAAAATTTTGAGGTAGGATATGGGTCCCACCTAGTCCCAACATGGGTCTACCCTTGCCTTTCAGGATCTAGATTAAATATCTATCATCTATCAAATGGATCTGGTGAGTCAATCTTTAAAGCATAACTTAAAATATAACTCACATTATAAAGATGAGTCTTCTCACACTTTGCAATTTAATGAAAAAAAAAAATGCTATATTATTTACAAAACCAAGATTAAAACCATGGTGAGAGCTTTTTAAAGTCTCCAACCATCATACTACTTAGGTCTTGGTAATATAGGTGTACTTGTTAAACTAAACATGATAGCCAGAAACTTTAATAGGCCCGAATATGTTGGTTCTAAAAAATAATATACGTGTTATAAAATAATGAAGAACAAATGAACATATATGAAATAAATAACAAAGCGAGAGAGATGGAAGAGATATCAGTAATAAAATGAAGAGGGCATATGGAGAAGAGAGAGAGAGAGCATTTAGCATTTTTTACTTTTTGTATTGAATTATCAGCCAACTCAAACAATTACAAAGAAAACCATATATATATATATATATATATATATATAGGCAAATTGTTTAACTTAATTATGATGCAAGTGAGTAGCAAGTAGAAGATACTTTTAGGCGGTGGAAAATCCACTTAATTACAACATTCCCTTTTGGATTTCCATCACTTGTATTGTAATTTTCTAAAAAAACCCAATGAGACAAAAACATTGGAAACAATATCTTCTGGATCTTATAATGTTGGATGTTCTTAAAACTATCTCGTTAAAAACCTTATTAGGAAAACCCAGTGGGACAAAACCTAATCGAAGGGAAAAAGAATATAATGCAAATATGTCCATAACTTATTGTTTTCTTCAAAACATTTCTCATAATTATACTTTGCTAGGGAAAACCCAGTAGGATAAAAACCTGAGCAAATATATTCATTCATTAATCTGTTGGATTAAAGTAATATTTATGATGATTTTATGGATCAAGATAATATATATGAGATGATTAGCAAGATTAAAGTAATATTTACAATGATCTTTTTGATCAAGACTACATATATACGATGATTAATTGGATTAATGTAATATTTATGATGATCTTCATGAATCAAAAGATATTTGGATGTACTTAAAGAATTGTCTCATTAAAACCTTATCAGGAAAATCCAATAGGACAAAAACCTGATTGGAAGGAAAAAGAGTACAATGCACATATACCCTAATATAATTAATATACTTCATTTGATATGCTCCCCCTGATAAAAGTTCTTTTAAAGCAATTTTCTAAATTGCTAAACTGGGGTATACAGATGTTTATTTCATGAAATGAAATAACATCATAAATGATTGAAGGGAGTATAAGCAAAGACTTGCTTTATGGAGTAATATCCATATGGAATCTTTTCAGAATCTTTTCAATATATTCTGATTGATGGACAAACATTCATTTTTAAACTCATTTACCAAAAAGTCAAGAGTTTTCAAGATCTCTCCAAGAGCTCAAATTAAATTCATATTATTAAAATATGTTGTGAATATAGTAAATTTGGATTTTGATTTCTTTGCGAAAACACTTGGGTATATAATATAATTATTATACCCTTGTTTTATCAGATATTCACTGAGACAGTTATACCACATCCGTCTAGATTAATTTTAATCCATATAAGGATTTTTGTATGTTCAACAAATACAGATTACGGGTCTCGATTTACATGCTTCTAGCATTTTAAATCCTTGTGGGATTATAAATATCTACATTGTGTGAATCATATAAATAAATGATTACAACGTCTAGAGGACATATTTCAAGCCTTGTAAAGGGAGCTAAATTTATCAAAAATTCAAAACGTAATTGTATTCGTTACTATTGAATACCAAGTTTATGTGAGAAACCTTGTATAACGAGTTGTGTCTTATATCTCACTATCTCGTTTTTCTCATTACGTTTTCCATATAAAAACCCATTAATATCCAACTAGTTTGACATCTCCAAGTGTCTGGAGTACTATTGGTCTAAATACTTTATGTTTGGCATATGAAGTCAATTCTTCTTGAATTGCTTCTTTTCATTTAGGTCAATCATGTCTTTTGTATACAATTATTGATATTATGAATATCATAATTATCATTTATAATTTCAGTAGCGCTACTATGTATAAAAATACATCATCAATGATTGTTTGTTTATGATTTCACATTTCTCTTATATGATTTATAGAAATTTTCTCAATTTCAATATACTTGAATCTCTGTTGAGATTTCTTCCATTTCTATTGATTTAGTCACTATATGGATTTTATAGAAATTTTCTTAATTTCAATATAGTTGTATTTCTGTTGAGATTTCTTTCATTTCAATGGATTTAGTCACTATATGGACTTTATAGAATTTTTCTTAATTTCAATATAGTTGTCTCTATTGAGATTTCTTTCCATTTCAATGGATTTAGTCATTTCATAGACTCGAATAGAAATTTTCTCAATTTTAATATACTTGTATCTCTGTTGAGATTTCTTCCATTTCAGTGAATTTAGTCATTTCATAGACTTGTGTCTTATTAGATATATCAGACTCTTACAGAGTTAATTTAGAGAAAGTGGATTTATTTATAACTCGAATTTTGTTTAATTTAGGATCCTGATAACAATACCTTTCAAAAAGGTTCATAAGTTTATGATATGCATTAGATGATTTATTTGTTGTCATTTACTCTGATCATTCTTTAAGAACAATCACCCGGTTGGAGTTTATGAGATGACAACTTATAAAATCTTGTTACCTTTAATATATCAAGTAACAAATTAATAATTATATGATGATCAATTATACTTCGTATTTGAGTGATATAAAGATTGAAATGAGACACATTTATATATAAAGACCCGAGCTAGTATCTCTATTTTGTATAAGAATAACTTTTCATTTACTCTTTCTGTAGAAACTTTCCATTTGGAAATTAATCAATATAATAATATACAAATTGTACGTAAAAATATAATCTCTCAGAAGTTTAAATGATCTAATAAAAGATTAATCAAAATCAATATTAATCTCATAATTATATAGAATTCTTATCTTAGATCATGCTAGAGATGAAATCAGGAGATATATTACACAATCAAATATCTTAAAAATGTGAGCAAATTAATGACCAATTACAAGTTGTAATGGTAAATAATAATGATAAGTAGTGAGACATATATGAATGCATTAGCATGTAATATAGAATGTCCTATATAAAAATTGGTAACTATATTGGAATAATAAAGTTCTTGCAATTACCTGGAGACGTTTGATAAGCGATTCCATTGATCCATTCTGATTATGAGTACAAGCGAAAAACTGGATGTTGAATGTCAATCTCAACTGGAGACGTTTGATAATACACAAACATATGACCATCACGTAGATGTATCAATCAGTACCATAAAATAATGGAAGGATTTATTTGGTGGATAAATATATCCACATATACCCTCTTGAATGATGGGGATTCAAAACCAACTTTAGAATAAGATGGTTCATTTGGTGGATGAATATTATCCACATACAATCCCTTTTTGATCAGTGATATAATCCAGATGATAAATCACACATCCTTTTTATAATGAGTTTCTGGCCTGAATCATGCACAAATATTTAGCAGTACTCTTTATTATTCATAGTTAATATGACATTAATAAATCTAAGCAGATTTCTTTATGTTCTGCTTGAATGATATAAAGTATCATTGATACACAATTTAATACAATATGGTAATAAGATTATGGCCCTTCTAGAGCCTTTAATCAGATCCGCTGGATCTGATTTGGTATTAACCTTATATGCTTTCGAACTAAACATATTTCTTTATGGTCTGCTGAATAATATCAAGTATCATTGATACATAATTTAGTATTGTTTAATAACAATATCGTGGCTCTTCCAGAGCTTTCTATCAGATCCGTTGGACCTGATATATAAATAACATTTGCTCTCAACAAAGTCAAATTCATAAAATATTTGTGACTCCGCAGAAATGTATAAGTCATTGCACTATCGACAAGACATATATTTTCCCTTTTGAGAATTTTATGGACATTATTTGTATTGTCATTTTATATCTCATCTGAAATGATAATAATTCCCCCTCCTTTTGATATATATATATTACAAAACTACCCCTGATTTTACAAAATTACAGAAAAAGCCCTCAAGTTTTTTTTTAAAATTTTATTAATTATAAATCGCCCCTAAAACTCTTTGAAGATTGTAAACTAGACCAATAAGTTTTGGTAATTAGAAATTGACCCAAAATTTTGTCAAAATCACAAATACGTGTTACAAATGAGATGAAATGAAGTAACAAATAATTTAAACGAAAAATGAGTGAGATGAGAGCTAGTAGAAGTATCAGTAGCAAAATAAAGAAGAAAAAATGAGAGAGTGAGACGAGGGACTTTTATTGATTTAAGAGAGATCACAACCATTTGCATCAAGTTTACAAACAAATCCATCCATATATATAGGCAATAAAGAGAGGGCAGTGTTGTAATTTTCCACCGAATTTACTTGAGCATTAAGCAAAATCAAACCAAGCTCCCACATGGGTGATGATCATGACAAAAGCAAGGGGATCAAGTAGAGAGTACTTTGGCACTTAGGCAGTGGAACAAGTCAACAAAGGAGAGGTGGTGGAAAGCCATTTAATTTATAACACTCCCCCTTTTCTCAAATGAATGATATATTAGGATCTTAAATCCCTTTTATAATACTCAGGTCATCCTATTAGATGTGTATGAAATGGATAAAATATTAATTCCAATTTCATTATACGTTTAGGATCTTAAATCCTTTTTATGATACTCACAACATCATGTTGGATGTTGAAACAAATTATGGTGTGTTCAATATTAATCTAGAGGGGGGTGAATAGATTTTAATCAATTTTACTCAATTTTTGTGATTAGTCAAGTTTACGAAAATGCCCCTAACTAGTCAATTTATATAGTAAGTGTAATATGTGCGGAAAAACAAAAGACACTTGATATTTACGTGGAAACCTTCAACAAGGAAAAACCATGGGCTGTTATGTGCACCACCCACGAACTTCGAATCCACTAATTGCAATGACGTTTACAACCTAAGTTGACCTCAACCTCCACAAACACCATTGGCTTTCTTCCCAAGCTTGGGAAGGCCACGCACAACATTGAACTTGTCTAGGATTCGTAAATCCCTAAAGTTCATGTGGCCAAGTCTTTCATGCCACAACTCAATTTGCTCATCCTTTGACATATTACATGAGACAACTCTAGCCTCAAGACAATAGCAATTGTCGCTAGATCTCATACCTTTCAATAAGGTTTGTCCATCGGGCTTTAGGATTGAGCAATCATCTTTAGAAAACAAGACGGAAAATCTTTCATCACTAAGATGAGAAATGCTTATTAAATTAGCTTTCAAGCCATCAACATATAAAACATTGGACAAGGAGGGTAATCCAGAAATGGAAATGGTTCCTTTCCCTATAACTCTCTTTTTGGATTCATCACCAAAGGTGACACATCCTCTTTCCTCCATGACAAGAGTCTCAAAGAAACTCTTGTTTCCCGTCATGTGCCTAGAGCACCCACTATCTAAGTACCAAAAGTTAGAAAAGTTTGCCTTCAAGGCAATTTGAGCAATATGGAAAAAGTATTCATCTCTTCTAATCCATCTAGGTGAAACACTTTTCTTCCTAGTGGTCAAAGGTACTTGGGCTCTAGAAGTCCTAGGATCATGCATATTAGAATTATCCTTCCTAGGAACATGCAACTTGGCTCTTACCTTTCTCTTTTCAATCATGTACATAACTCTACACATGTTAATATAATGAAAGCAATTTGGTCTAATATGACCATCAATACCACAAAAATGAAATGTAGGAGTGTAGTTAGGAATCATAGCATGTCCTTGCATATGCAAATGAGCCTTCCCTTGTCTTTGTGGTAGTCTTGGTTGTTGGATTGGATCTTTCCTCCTTTGTTGTTGACCAAGACTTGATTGCTTCCTTGGTTGAGCTTGCATGATTGGTCTCTTTCCTTTGTGAGTCATTTGTTGAGGAAAGCTAGCTTGAGGAGCTCTTGAGGGTTGAGCTTGAGGTTGTCTTCTTGGATCTACCTTCACTTGTGCACTACATGAACATTATCCTAGATCAATCTTCTTCCTAGTAGTTTGCACCGATGAGGCTTCTTTGTAGCTCAAGCTCTTGACAAACATGGTCTTGTTGGGAGTGGAGGTCTCCTTGCCATCTTCAAACCCAAGACTTCTCTTGTCAAAAGGACTCTTGCCAACACAAAGCATATGGTCAAGCTTCTTTGTGTTAGAGATCATCTTAATCATTGACCTTTTAGCTTCTTCAAGCTCTCTCTTCAAACCTTCTTCATTCCTCATAGACAAAGTTAGCTCATCTCTTAGCTTGTCTTCATTCTTCTTGGAACTCATCACTTGTTCACTTAAGTGATCAACTTGTGTTTAGAGCTCTAGGTTTTCTTCCTTTAATCTCCTAATTTCTTTCTTGTTCTTTAACCTTGAACTCTCAAACTTGACTATATAGTCTTGGAGATCCATCCTTTCCACATTTCCATTTGTGGATTGTGATGAAGAGCCATCATCACTTGAGTCAATTTCCTCTTGACTCTCATCCTTTTCTTCACTAGCACCATTGCTCTTATGGGAGGAGGCAAAGGCTATGAAGTTAGCCATGAGTTCTTTATCATCTGAAGACTCATCTCCCTTATCGGAGTCATCACTTCCACTCCACGTGGCGGCCATCACTCTCCCTCTCTTGTTCTTCAAATTACCATAATCAGGAGCGATGTGTCCTATGCCACCACACTCATAGCATTAGATCCCTTTCCTTTCACTCTTCTCTTGTCTAGGCTCAAACCTCTTGAAATGAGTCCTTTTCTTCAAATCTTGACCCTTGGATCCAAATCCCTTCTTCTCGGTCTTGATAAACCTCTTAAACCTTTTCATCAACAATGCCATGTCTTCATCCGAGTCATCATTCTCCTAATCCTTCTCAACTTTGGAGGCTTTCAAAGCAATTCCCTTTTGCTTTTTAGGAGCTGTGGAGATAGGACCTTTCCAAGATTCATAAGCTAGATGTCTCCCAATCACCTTACTCGGCTTCATATCTTTGTAGGTGTTATTCTCCTCTAAAGCCGTTACCTTAGATTCAAATCTCTCGGGAAGTGATCTCATAATCTTTTGCTTGATCCTTCTATCCGAGTAAGGGTCACCGAGTTGATGACTTTGATTGACTATGTCCATCAACTTGATCTTGAAGTCGTTGAAGCACTCATTCTCCTCTATCTTGAGCATCTCAAATTGAATTTGGAGGACTTGAAGTTTCGAGTCCTTCACTACTTCGGTTCCCTCATATGCAACTTCTAGAATGTCCCATGCCCCCTTAGCTATCCTAGTGTTTTGAATCAATTTGTATTGATTTTCATCCATTGCATATAGGATGGCATGCATTGCCTTCCTATTCCATTTTGATGCATCAAACTCTTGCGCGTTCCATTACACCTTAGGCTTGAGTACATCCTCTCCTCCACCCGTAGAAGTTATCATTGGTGATTCGTAGCCGTCTTCAACCGCCATCCAAGCCCCGACCATGGATTTAGCATATGTACGACTCCATCTTGCATTTCCAAGAGGCATAATTTAACCCGGTGAGAAGTGGAGGTCTTGTGCTTGAAGCACCTTCGTTGCCACCACCGTTTCCACCACCGTTTCCACTTATAATGTTTATGAATGGATGAAATGAATGAAATAAATGCAAATTTATGAATGATCAAAAATCACACAAAATGCACAACACACCAAAATGAGCAAAGGATCACCTGAGTATATCTAGGAACCCGGTCTGATACCAATTGAAACAAATTATGGTGTATTCAATATTAATCTAAAGGGGGGGTGAATAGATTTTAATCAATTTTACCCAATTATCGTGATTAGCCAAGTTTACGAAAATGCCCCTAACTAGTCAATTTATATAGCAAGTGTAATATGTGCGGAAATATAAAAATATAAAAGACACTTGATATTTACATGGAAACCTTCAACAATGAAAAACCACGGGCTGTTATGTGCACCACACATGAACCTCGAATCCACTAATTGCAATGATTTTTACAACCTAGATTGACCTCAACCTCTCACGGTCTATAACCTGCCACTACTACCCGTAGGCCTATAAAAGTGGACCTAGTCCAATTTGCTTGCACCACTCACCGGTAGTCACAAGACTCACTTCTCAATAAAAAGAATAAACAACGTAATGTGAATAATATGATATTCAAAGAGCAAGTAATGCTAGGTAACACTAAATGCCTATCTAAGATGAAAGATGAAAATAATCACAATCCTAGATGTCAATCTTTGTTATATGACATGTCATAAAGCTTAGCTATCAAAGATTAAGCAATCCTAAAAATAGCTATCAAAATACAACTCTCAAACAATCATCACAATTATCTCAATCTTGTCAATAGAATATGTTCTATAAACATACAAATAATAAATAAGATTGCTTATTAAGAAAGACACAAAATATATGTGATATTAGTCACCAACTTACCAAGCTAAAAGTGTTGAATAAAAACCAAGCCTGAATGTCACCTAGATGATCATGGATGATGCTATATGGTGATTTGATACACTTGGATATGTGTTTGAGCAAACAAAGGAGAGTTCTTTAGTGATTTTTTCTCTTTGAAAAAATGCTAAGTCAAAATATGATTTGGACTCTCTTAAAACTGACCTAAAGTCAAAGTGGCATATATATAGGGTGACAAATTGATGCTACGTCGTTTTGCAAAGTTTTCAAAAATTTTGCCTTGACCGCCTTACACCCGCTCTACTTAGAGCGATTATAAGGCGGCTCACCTGGGAAATAAAGAACATGTTATTCATGATTGCTTTACTCGTAAGGCAGTTTTCAAGCGAAATGGGGGCGATTCCTCTCGGGATTTTGAGGACCGCCTTACATCTGCTCTACGTAGGGTGGTTGTAGGGCAGTTGTAGGGCGGTTGTAGGGCGATTTGTAGGCAATTAAAAAATCCATCATTGGCACCGCTCTACGAAGGGCGGTTGTAGAGCGGTCAAGAGTAAATTTGCTTTAACCGCCGTTCGTAGGGCAGTTGTAGGGCGGTTTGACAACACCCCTAAACAAACAAGATGCATCAAAAGCATGTCATTTAATACACAAGATGTAATCAAATTAAACATGCATGAAGAGAGATTAATGAACATTAAAGCACACATTATTAAGACATACAACATACAAAAATAAGAATTATGCATGTGTTTTGAGTGTGTGTAACTACATCTTTTCAAAGCAAGTAAGCACTTAGAAATTTACCTTTGGCATGCTTGATCTCTTGAGGTCTTGAGAAGTCATTGGTTGTATAAAGCACCATCCATCAAATGCATAAGCTACCTTTACAACAAACCCTACTTGTGGTTTGTCACCGAAATAAGTTAATCAACCTTGAGGAACTTACAGATGTGTAAATCCTTTTTCTCAAATGTATGATATGTAAATATATCACTTTATATATATGAGATAAAATAAAATCATGGATCATAACGATTTTTCGAACTTCCGGTTCGACCATGAACTATAAGTTCAAATATAAAATCCAGAAAACTTTAGATTTTGATTGAATTTGAAACCCCAGGTTCCAAATAATGAAGTATGTCATTCATGAATATAACACTAGATCCAAAACTCCAGGTTCTCATCGGTTTTCAATACTGTGTCGTATGTTATTCATGAATATAATACTGGATCCAGAACTCTAGGTTCCCATCAGTTTTCAAAACCGTGTCGACTTAAATATCATAATTCTAGAAACTTTAAGTTCTGGTTAGTCGGTCTAGCTAATCTCTTATATTACGTATAAATAAATACTGATTTTTTTTAAACAATTTATCTGGAGACGAATCATAAGCCAGTCCCGAGACACAGCATAAGTTAGTCTCATATATTGCATATGTTCTGTAAATAAACAGTTTCAGAACGGTATATACGTTCCATAAATAAACAGTTCCAGAATGGTTTATATGTTCTGTAAATTAACAATTCCAAAAGGCTGAGCTCACCTGTTATGTGCATAAAAATAAATCCATAACAATATATATATGTTCCGTTGACGGCATAAGACATCTTGTATATGTAAATATATGCAGATCCAGAATATTAGGCTTAAAAGAGAATAAATAAATAAATTCAGAACTATATATATGTTCCGTTGACAGCATAAGTCATCTTGTATACGAAAATATATATAGATCCAGAATATTGGGATTTAAAGAGAATAAATAAATAAAATTAGAACTATATATATATATGTTCCGTTGACGGCATAAGTCATCTTGTATACGGATATATATATATATATATATATATATATATATAGATCCAAAATATTGGGATGTAAGTAAATCACCCATCGGGGATCCCTTTTACTTACATACATGAATATCGAGCTGTCAGTAAATCACTCACCTGGAGATATTTTTTACTTACATAAGATCGTGCTAATAACGTGTTATAAAATAATGAAAAGCAAATGAGATGAATGAAGAACAATTGAAGAACAATTGAAGAACATATATGAAGTAAATAATAAAGTGAGAGAGATAGAAGAGATATCAATAATAAAATGAAGAGGATATATGGGGGGAGAGAGAGAGAGAGAGAGAGAACTTATAGCATTTGTTACTTTTTGTATTGAATTATCAGCCGACTCAAACAATTACAAAGAAAGTCATACATACGGCAAATTGTTTAACTTAAGGTGGGAAAAAGAAGATTAGTTGGGTAAAATGGGAGACTTTGTGTAAACCTAAAAGTGGGGGTGGGTTAGGGTTCAAGGATTTAGTTTCTTTAACCAAGCTCTATTGGCTAAGTAAGCTTGGAGAGTTTTGAATGATCCGGATTCTATTGCTGCCCAAATTTTGAAGGCAAAGTATTTCAGGTTTGGGAATTTCCTGTCAGCTTCTGTCAAAGCAAGTTGCTCCTATATTTGGAGAAGTTTAATTTGGGGTAGGAGGTTACTTCTAAATGGTTTAAGGTGGGCGATTGGTGATGGCAAAAATATTAAGGTGTTTAAAGATTGTTAGTTACCCAGACTGACCTCTTTTAAAACTTTCACTCCCAACTCTAATTTTGATTTACTGGTTGCTGATCTTTTTTATGTTAATAGACGTGGGTGGGATTTTGCCAAGCTTAACAGTGCTTTGCTGCCTGTTGATAGGGATGTAGTGTTGTCTATTCCTATTAGTTGGTCTGGTGGTAGTGATTCGCTAATGTGGCATTTCGAGAAGAATGGGAAGTATACGGTCCAAAGTGGATATCGGCTTGCTTTGGAGCAAAGGTTAGCTTCCTCGGTGTCTGATTCCTCTTATTCTCAGAAGTGGTGGAACACTTTATGAAGTCTCAATTTGCCTTCGAAAGTTGCCTTCTTTGGAAAATCTCTGTGAGAGAAGGGTATTGGATTCTGCCCATTGTTTTCGATGTGCTGGGCCGTGTGAGTCTTTGGGTCATGCTTTATTCTGGTGTAAGAGATCTAAAAAGGCTTGGGGCTATGCTCGGTTCGACTACTTTCTTCCTGGTTTGGCCCATCTTTCAGTGGTGGATATTTTTGTGCTTGTCCTCTATCGTATTAGAAAGATAGATTTATGTTGTTTTTGTATAATTGTCTGGGCTTTATGGGAGAACAGGAACTCTTGTTTAAATAGTGGTAATAGTAAATGTGTTGAATTGTTGGTGTCTGGAGCTGAAGCTTTTTTGTCAGAATTCCAATGTTCCAAACGAGCTTTAGCAGCTAGGCTTTCCTGTCTTGCAACCAGGTCTTCTGCTGAATGGATTCCTCCTCCTCCAGGCCTGTTTAAACTAAATACTTCAGTTGTGCGGCGTGAGAAAGTCAGGTCAATTGGTATTGGGGCTGCTATTCGGGACGATAAAGGTATGGTTCTAGTTGCTTTGTCTAACCAAGTGCTTGGGAAATATAGTTCTGAAGTTGCTAATCTAATAGCTTTATGGGAAGGTCTCTTGTGTGCCCAATTCCATAATGTCAGCGTTGATCTCATTGAGGTTTCTTCATCTCTGACTGTTTCTGTTATTAAAGATCCTAGTCCTTCTTTTAGGGAATCTAAATTCATTGTTAATGATATTAAAGCCTTTATTTTAGATGCTGATTGTAGTTTGTGTCCTGCGATTTCTACTTCTGGAAATTCCTTGGCACATAAATTGGCTCTATTGGCTTTCTCCTCTAATAGGGAGTTTCTTTGGCTGGGTTCCAACCCTGTATTCCCTTTTATCTTGTAATTCCTGTAATATCTGTTCTTATATCAAAAAAAAAAAAAAAAAATCATGAAGCAAGTGAGGAGATATTTAGGGAGATATAATAGCAAGTAGAAGATATATTAGGCGGTGGAAAATCCACATAATTGAGAGAGTTATGATCAAAATAATAAAACTAAAATCATGAAGAATTTTGTAGAAATTTTCTTTTCAATTTTCTTCAAGTTGTAATTTGGAGGGAAGGATGCACCCAATTGAAGAGTGCCACATCAACTCCACGTGTGGGGCTCGTGTGCCACACATGGGCAGAGAGGCACTCTGGCCGTGTGGCACACCAAGGTTGGCCTTTGGCCAATCTTGCTCCTCTCGCGCTTCTCTCGCGTTCTTCAGTCGTATTTGGGCAATGGAATCAAGCCAATACAAATCAAGGATCTTACAAAAGTACACCGGCAATTTAGCACAATCCATGATTATGTAGTTATAAATTTAGTTGGACTATGTAGTTGGGGTGCTGTTTATGGTAATTAAGTTGGCAAATAAGTTGATTTTGAATGAACAATTTTGATTTCTTCTAATTATAGGTGGAATAACAAACAGATGGGGTTTATGCAACTAATTACTTTGCTTCCAAAACCAAATGTAGAACTGATTTAGTTACTTTTAGTTCTAGTATTGAAAATATAATTATGTGCGTCTAAAACAACCTAGAAGGGGGTAAATGGGTTGTTAATCCGTTAATTACCAAATTTTTTGGATTAGTCAATTTTACAAAATAACCTCAAACACACAAACAATAAAATCAAGTATAAAATGCGCAAAATTAAAGAACACATGATTTTTACGTGGAAACCCTCCAACTGAGAAAAACCAAAGGCTGTTATGTGTACCACACACGGTCAACGAAATCCACTATATGAAAAGAAATTTACACCCTCAAGTGATTCTCAGACTCTCACCCTAGATAACCTCAAGCTATGGACACTATCACTCGCCCCTCTTGGTTCAATTCTTAGTGATATCCCTTAATACTCTTGGCCTCCTAATCTACCCCACGGGCCTTTTATAGTGGCACTTGACTAATTGCTTGCCAACTCACACTTGGTTGCAAGACTTTACTTGCTTGTGCAACTTCACCTAGAAGCCACAAGACTTTGACTCATGAAGAGAATTACAAGTCTAAGTGTATATCACAATGATGCTCAAATGCAATGAGTGCTAGACTAAACACTATATGCTTAACTAGATGTTATAATGCAAATCAACATCCTATTTATCAACAAAACCTACATGCACATACATGAGGTGTCAATTAGTTGTAGAGATTTCTAACAACCTAACTGTCAACAAACAAAGCCATTTCAACACAAGTTGTCAATTAATCCATGGCAAGGCCTTAAAACATACAATTAACTAATGCAATCAAGAATTTATCAATCAAAGCCCAATCAACACAAGTTGTCAATGAGCATGGCAAGGACACTAAATACAATTAACGAATGCCATTAATGAATCCTACACATTAATGTCTAAATGAAAATCATATAGACTTAGCTAGAGGGAAAAATAGTCCTAAATGCTAGCTATCAACAAACAACTCATCTCAACAAAACATCAAAGACTCAATTATGTTATAAATAACATTCAGTAAAAAGTCATGCATTTAATCAACAAATAAATGCCCATCCTAGGAAAACATGTCATAAATATGAAACAAAAAGATTTAGAACATGTAGAGATTACCTAGTCAAAGAAATCAACACAACTTATGCTTGAATGATGCTAGGAAAATGCTAGATGCTCATGGGAATGAGTTTGGTTGAGTAATGGTGAGTTCTTGGGAGCTTTCTCTCTTTAGGGTTTGGTTTCTCTCTCTAATATGTGTATTTTTGAGCTCCTTGGTCGACCAAAAGAAGAAGAGAAGGCATATATACTAGGGCAAGACGAAACCACGTCGTTTTGGAAAAGAACAACCCAATCCCGTCAATTTCTTTAGTCTGGCGCTGGTCGACCAGTGTAGACCTACTGTCCAAGTTGCGCTGGTGATCTGCGCATGACGACCAGCGCTAGACAGGTGCTCAGCTTCTGCTCGAGATTCAAGCACTTCAAACCATGACCAAACGACATCGAAACCTTTTGTATGATATACCGTTGGAAACGTATGGATGTCTACTTTCTACTCCAATTTAGGGAATGATATTTCAATGTCTGTAGAAAAATGTATTGTCATTTGAGTGACCAAAGGTCAGATTCAGATAACAACTGTGATGCTCTGTTTTAGTGGTCACTTTGGAGATTTCAAAACTAATCCAAATGGTCATGAAATATTATGAATAATATACCGTTGGAAAGGTATAAGTGTCTTGTTTGTCCAGAATTTTACAAAACTCAATTTTAATCTTTTTATAAAAAGTTATGGTCACAAGATCATACAAATGTCAGTTTTGAAAAAAATTTAAATTATTGAAATCCAATCTTTTGAAACTAGACACTTTACTCCAAATCACCAAACTGAATCTAACACTTATCCAAGAGAAGATGAGACCTTCTCAAGTGGTCAACCATCGCGCTAAGACATGCACACCATCATACAAGCGTGGACGTTTCCGATCACACAAATGGAAATGAATTACAGCACATTTGAGACTAAGATGAAGTGCAAGTGTGGTTGTGAATAAATAACATGCATGGGAATGGATAACATCATGAATATTCACCAAGCATGTGACACACAAAAGATATGCAATATATGAAAATGCATAAGTGTGATGATAAAGCACATAAGCACACAATTAAAAGAAACACAAATGCAATGAAAGTGTGTGTGTGCTAAATGACATAGATGCACGAATCAATGAAACACATATGCATAGTAACAAATGTACAATCGATAAAGATGCATGCAAGTGTATGCGTGCACCTAATCTCTTCAAGAATCAAGGTCAAGTGATATACCTTTTGAAGCTCCTGATCTTGAAGTCACCGGGATGCTTCGAAGCTTGCCTTGATAATTATCAAAAAGACCTAAGCTACCCATTACACAATCAACCCCAAAGTGGTCATTACAAGTATATTCTCATTTTCAACTGCAAAAACATATTTATTTGTTTAAAAGTTCAAAGTTACCGTTTTTGATATTTACTTAAAAAAAAACAAAAAACATATGTAGCAATATGAACCTACATCTCCTTATCCATGTGCCAAACTTTTGACTTAGAAGTATTTTTGTATTATTTTAATTATAATGTTCTTCTTCATAAGATAAATCTCCATAAATATGATTTTCAATTAATATCGTGTATCTCATTTTCATTTTCTATTATATAATTTTGATGTGTTTGAAAAGCTGCTAATTATAACATGTCTTTTTCTTTCGAACATATGTTAATTCAAATTGTAAGATTATATCTATTATATTATATCAGTAATTTACTAAAAGAATAGTTGTTTTATTTATTTTGTTTCTTCTCATTTCACAAAATCATATTGTTTACACCCTAAATGGGAAATGAAATAATCAACAATTGTCACAATTCGGGTTGAAAATCTTAATATAAGAGACTTGAAATTAAAAAAAGACCTCACTCATTAAGAAATTAAAAAAAATGGTTATTTGGTCCTACACAAGGACAACAATTAAAAGAAGAAATCAAATATAAATCCCAATTAGATTGATGAGAGCTAAGCTAGCTAGAGCTAAGCACTTCTGTCTTCACAGCATTAGTAGATGCATCACCGGACAAGAGACTTTTTGCCGGTGAAAGAAGCGCTACAGATCCTCTATCAGGATTTGAGTACTTTCTATGCACAACCTACAACTTACTTTCTCCAACTTTTGAATGAAAGTACACCAGCAATTTAGCACAATCCATAATTATGTAGTTGTAAATTTAGTTGGATTATGTAGTTAAGGTGTTGTTTTTGGTAATTAAATTGACAAATAAGTTGATTTGAATGAAAAATTTTGATTTCTTCTAACAATAATGCTAAACATCTCACCTATAATTTCACTGTTTCCATCCCAACACACGTGGCAGCTGAGGTGTCACTTGGTGAGTGGACACACATTAATTGATACTCATCTATTTTACCCATGTATTCACTTACCAATTAATGTTTGTCCACTCATCAAGTGACACTTCAGCTGCCACATGTGTTGGGATGAAAATGGTGGGATTGTAGGTGGGATGTGTAGTATTACTGTTCTTCTAATTATAGGCGGAACAACAAACTAATGAGGTTTATGCAACAAATTACTTTGCTTCCAGAACCAAATATAAGAACTAATTGAGTTACTTTTAGTTTTAGTATATTCTCATTTCCGACCGCAAAAACACATTTATTTGTTTAAATGTTCAAAGTTACTGGTTTTGATATTTACTACTAAAAAAAAAATGTATCAATATGAACCAAATCTCCTTATCCATGTCCCAAAATTTTGACTTATAAGTATTTTTGTATTATTTTAATTATAATGTTCTTCTTCAAAAAATAAAACTCTATAAATATGATTTTCAATTTATATCGTGTATCTCATATTCATTTTCTTTTATATAATTTTGATGTGTTTGGAAAGCTGCTAATTATAGCATATGTTTTTTTTTTTCTTTCGAACATATGTTAATTCAAATTGTAAGATTATATCTATTATATTATATCAGTAATTTACTAAAAAAAATAGTTGTTTTATTTATTTTGTTTCTTTTACTTTCACAAAATCATATTATTTACACCCTAAATTGAAAATGAAATAATCAACAATTGTCACAATTCGTATTGAAAATGTTAATATAAGAGACACTTGAAGAAATTAGGGCATGTTTGGTGCCTTGTATTAAATTGTATTAGGAGTTTAAATTGTATTAGAATAATACAATAAAATGTTTGACTTGTTTTGGACTACGCATTGCATCGTAATACATTTTAATTGGTCTAATGCAACGCATTTTGTATTAGCTAATACAATGGATAGGGGCTGTATTAGCTAAAACAAAAGGGAAGAAATAATAATAATAATAATAATGTGATAATAATAATATATACTATTAATAATCAATTTTAATAATAATGATAATAATGATAATATAATTTAGCAATAATAATAATTTTAAATAAAATACAAAAAAATATAAAATAACTTATTTTAATATATTAATTTAAAAATAAATTAAATAAATATCGTATAAATAAAATAAAATGTTAAAGTATTTACATGAATAATCATTTATGTAGTAAAATCTTAATCATATATTTATTAATATTTCTAAAATGTTGTATTAAGATTTTAAAATATATTAGAATAATACAATACAATGTTTAACTTGTTTTGGACTATGCATTGACCTGTACAATGTATTTTGTATTAGCTAATACGGGTCATATTAGCTAAAACAAAAGTGGAGAAATAATAATAATAATAATAATAATAATAATAATAATAATGTGATAATAATAATATATACTATTAATAATAAATCATATCTATATAATATAGTAAAATTGAACATTACCTTGACACGTGTCGTCGTGTGAAGGTTTATCATTTACTTTTTATTAATTAATAAGTGTCAATAGGAGGAGATTTGATCATATCAAATACTAATAAGAATTATTGTTCTGCATTAATTTAAATAGATATAATGATAGTTATTATTTGAGTCAGTTGAAGACATTTTTAGCTATCCAATTATGGCATTGATTTACATAAATATATTGAAAGTTATTATTTGAGTCAGTTTAAGAAATATTTAGCTGTCTAACATGTCGTTGTGTGGGAGATTTGAAATTAAATTATATATATTGATTTCTATATTTGCTATTCATTTCTTTTATTATTATTATTATGAATTTCAGATTTTATGGAATTGCAAATCTGTATCGTCATGCATATATACTTAAAAAAAACGATCATATAATAATAATAATAATAATAATAATAATAATAATAATAATAATAGATTTTTATAGTGCCACATGTCGCCGTGAGGGAGATTTGAAATTAAATTCTATATATTGATTTCTATATTTGCTATTAATTTTATTATTATTATTATTATTATTATTATTATTATTATTATTATACCACATGTCGCCGTGTCGAAGATTTAAAATTAAATTATATATATTGATTTCTATATTTGCTATTCATTTCTTTATTATTATAAAATCTGAAATTCCATATATATATATATATATATATAATTTAATTTCAAATCTCTCACACGGAGACATGTGGCACAATAATAATAATAATAAAAGAAATGAATAGCAAATATAGAAATCAATATATAGAAATTAATTTCAAATCTCCCACACGACGACATATGGCATAGTAAAATTGAACCTTACCTTGACACATGCCGTCCTTTAACATTTAGTTTTTATTAGTTAATAAGTGTCAATATGAGGAGATTTGGTCATATCAAATACTAATAAGAATAATTGTTTCGCATTAATTTCTATAGATATAATGATAGTTACTATATGAGTCATTTTAAGAAATTTTTAACTATCCAATTATGGCATTAATTTCTATATATATAATGAAAATTATTATTTGAGTCAGTTTAAGAAATATTTAGCCGTCTAATTTCATTATTTGACTCTCTATTTTCACCGTTAATGAGATAATTAATAGATTCTATTAACCATTCCCATAATTAATTTTTAATTATTAATTAGTTATATATATTATAATATTTGGTAAATTTAAAAAACAATAATAAATTCTTATTCTTCTAAAATCATAGATATAGATAAGAGGGTTCACTTCAATTAAATATGTGATTAAATAGGAGACTATCAATTTGATGTGTTTAATGTATAAATAAAGTAACCTTTCATTTCAATTAAATATGTGTATCATTAATATTAAATAATAGATGAATAATAAATAAATAATGAATACTGGAATAAATAAATTACATTTTAATAAAGCCTGTGCATCACGGGTTGGCACACTGGTTTTAATAATAGTAATGATAATAAAATTTAGTAATAATAATAATTTTAAATAAAATACAAAAAAATATATTATATAACTTATTTTAATATATAAATTTAAAAATAAATTAAATAAATATCGTATAAATAAAATAAAATGTTAAAGTATTTACATGAATAATCATTTATGTAGTAAAATCCTAATCATATATTTATTAATATTTTTTAAAAATATAATACAACAAATATTTATTTTATAATATGTTTTATATTCTAAAAATATTTGAATTTATTAGTTAACAAAATATTTAGAAAAAATAAATCACATCCTAACATTGTATAACTTAATATAGTCTAATACGAAATATCACTAAACACTAGAGTATATAAGAATAATACAGTTCAATCCAACACAATCTAATTCAATATATTCCAATACAATACAGTACAATAAAAGAGCCCTTAGGGTATTGAAAGCAAAAATAGAAGAATAAAAATTAAAGGATGACACGTCATTGAGGTGTATCAAAAGATTTATTTTATATTCAACCTTGTTAACGCATGAGTCAAGATATTAGTATAGTAACAAGCAATGGTATCATTCCGTAGGGAGGTGGAATTCACCAACGGTCACTAGTTTAGCTAAACACAAATAGGTGTGTGTGTGTGTGTGTGTGTGTGTTAGTTATTGAGCATTAAAAGTAAATATTGCTAGAGAAATATAAATTCTATACAATTGTATTTACAATGATAGAATAAATTGGAGCGATGTAAGATATACGGTTACACTAAGAAGATGACTCCACCATAACAATCACAAAATTTCATATAAACATACTTGTTAATGCTAAAAGCCGTGCTCATTTAATCCTCGTCAATATTCTTTCTCGAGCAACAAAGGCTATACTCACATGCACCAACAATATATCAACGAATGGTAACCTGAACTGCACATGAGTTCATTAAGAACTGTAAGATACATTTAGTGACTATACATGCAAAGCCTCACGTATTTCTGCCTTACTCCACATGTAGTGGGCATTTAATCTTGCACATTGTGTATTTCTCTTCTCGGTTCATCACACAACAACCATGGTCCATTCAAGTGGTGGCTAGCCACTGAAAAGCATTAAGAACTCAAATGACCACTCAACCATCAACAAGCACATTTAATAAAAGAGGCAATAATGCTATGTTGACATCAAATCCCTAATGAATGAAAGTAAATATCAAAGATGAGACAAAAACACAAAGAAAGAAATACAAAATAGATAGAAAGAAGACCCCATCCGTATCGGAAATCAAACACCGGGATTTCTCGGTTGTCAATTCGAGATGTCCTTACCACTAGACGATTACTGTCTCCAATCTCTTAAATGCCCAACTCTCTCAAATAAAGAGAAAGCTCTCTCCTTATCTCTCTAATCTCCCTAAGATGGATGGCTAAAAATAGGAACAAGCTCTCCAAACAACTATATGCATCAAGTTGATTGTTATCATTAAGAACATTCAATTTAAGTTACAGATTCATTCTCTTGATTAAGGAATTCACCAAAATCAATTCATTATCGAACCCAAGCCATGGGATGAGCAATTGTGCCTTAATACAAAGACCCATTAAGTACAAGAATATAGAACCCAAGCCTAATATAACATGTGAATGCATAATCAACCAATCTTTTCTCACTCTTTGGAACTAATACTTAAACACTCAAATCATTCTAAACATGATATTTTGGTTAATTCATCAACATACAAACAATCATGGGAAGATAAATTAAACTACTCCTAATTTAAATTATTCTACTCCTAATCCCATTCATGCATATATATATATATATATATATATATATCAATTTTAACTATCCACACACATGAATATCATAATAAGAGAGAAAATTATGGATTTAGCAAAGAGTAGAACAAAACTCAAAGAATATAAGAACAAACATACATATATAGTACAAATGTAGGTTTACAATATTCTCAAATTGGTGATTTTACACATCAAGATAAGAAATACAAAGGAAAAGAGTGATAAGAGGAAACTCTTGAAGAAAAACTCCTCTAAAAGCTCTCCACCTCCTTTGATGTTGCTTGGCTCGAATTTGACATGAGAGCCTTTTTTTCTCCTTTTTTCTCATTCACGGATGGGTGGAAGAAGTGTAGGATGTGGTGGTGGTGATGTATGGTGAGCTCCCATGGAGGAAAAATCTCCATGGGAGCTTGAATCTCTCACTTATTTGGTGAAGAAGAAAGAAGAGATTAAGAAGAAGAAGGGTTTTGGTTTTGGGGTATGGGAGGTAGGAAGTGTGGAGAGATCTGAAAATATGGGTATTTATAGAGTGGAGGAGCTAGAGCACGAAATAGGGTGTGAAATGACAAGATAACCCCTTAATTTCGGCCAAAAAATGGCTAAACTGCCAGTTTTTAGCTTTTTTACATCGCGCCCCGTTACAAAAATGACCATTACTCCCTCTAGAAAACCGGAACTGCATTCTGTAAAAAGCATTGGAAATTAAACATCCGAGGTTTTCCGAAAATAGGTAGCACAAAATCTAGTTCGATGTAAGGAGGGAGATATGGCTCTCAAAAGTTAAGTGTTCTGCAGGAGCATTTTCCATTTCAACCCTTATAACTTCTAAAACTCTTCAATTAAGCTTAAACACCTTATTTATGTAATATAATCTACACAAAGCTCACAAAACACATTAGATACACAAGAATGCTTGAAATCGAGCATAAAAGCTAGGAAATGAGAACCTCAAATAGATATATAAATCGTCTAATCAAATACAAAGAAATTTTAAAACATAAATCTGATGATGACTATGTTATATGTTTTAATGTCTGCATATTAGATTTTGTGCTACCTATGTTATAGGTAGCACGAAATCTAGTTCGATGTAAGGAGGGAGATATGGCTCTCGAAAATTGAGTGTTCTGCAAGAGCATTTTCCATTTCAGCCCTTATAACTTCTAAAACTCTTCAATTAAGCTCAAACACTTTATTTATGTAATATAATCTGCACAAAACTCACAAAACACATTATATATACAAACATGCTCAAAAACGAGCATAAAAGCTAGGAAATGAGAACCTTAAATAGATATATAAATCGTCCGATCAAATACAAAGAAATTTTGAAACATAAATTTGATGATGACTATGTTATATGTTTTAATGTCCGCATATTGTGTAGACTGCAAACTAGTTCTTTAATATAATGTTGCATTTGTCGGTGCATTTAATTAGAGAAATCATATTATGGGGACAGAATTATCTTAGGTGATATACTAATTTGTAAGATTCATGAAAACTCTAAAAATGTTATGTGTGTAATTGGAACTGAGCAAAATGATGCATTGCCAAATGTTATATTACAGTAGAAGCAATTGAGTTTTGCATGGAATATAATTCTAGTGCTTCAACAATTGGCAATCCATGTGAAAAGAATAATAATATTCCAGTTTTCAAGACATTATAGTTGATCGTGGTAAAATAGTGGAAGCACATTTTTATATGCGGTATAATACAACTGAAGTTTCAAAAAAGAAGTTCATTTATTATTATTATTCTTATTCTTATTATTATTTCGAGAAAAAGAGAAGAAATGAGATTAGAGAATATGAGATGTAAAGAGGGGTATTTTTTTCACTTCAATGGCTAAGTTTGATCTAGAAATATAAATTTTTTGGAGTTGAATGAAAAAGAAAAACATTTTTTGTTTTGGTTATTTGCAGTTATTTCCTCTCTTTATATATAATAATAATAAATAAAATAAAATAAAAACTTAAATCCTATGGGTTGGGCTTCCCAGACCAGGCCCGGCCCGATGTGAACAGTATTCGGGTCAACTCTTTTGTCCAATCTCGAGTCCAAATGGATTTCAAAATTTCAGAAAACATAAGAGATAAATTAACTCATTTCTTTGCTACACTTGAATATGGCTTCAAATGTGATTTTAATTTTGTTGATGAAATAACAATAAATAAATACAGTCTGTCAAGACAAATACAATGATGAATGATCAACCTATTAGTATTAGTTGGAAACAAACAGCTTGTCGTTTTATTCTTCTGTAAAATATATACACCAATCAGTCCACTGGGTCCACTACTAGTAAATGTGAGAATTCTTCTTCAGGCAGCTGTAAACCCAGAAATACCTGAAATCATAAATTCATAAATTAATAAAATGCATGGAATTGTAATTCGAAGTTTCAAAATATTATTTACAGCGTACGTTTGTTCCAGACAGGTCATTTTTCTTACCTCAATACGTGGTATTCTCCGATGTCCACATCAGCTTAAATTGATCACCTGAACTCCAAAGTGAACCAAGAAAGAAGAAAATAATAATAATTGTGTATAGTTTGTGTTATTTAATTGGTATATGTATATACAATATGATTAATCTTGTGATGATGATCAACTACAGCAGCTTGGAGTAACAATTCCAATTTGAGTCTCTTGAACATTGTTGCATGAAGCTTCCACTGATTCACCACTTTCTTCAGCTTGTAGATTTATGTTTTGTAAAACAATTCCCTGACATGGGTAATTTTCACTGCAATCAAATTTCACTGCCACTTTGGAAGCACTTGTTCCTTTTATATTTTGGTACACTACATTCTTCACTTGAACTGCAGATCTCTGCATGCACCAAATTAATTAACAAAATTTTAATATTATTCAACCAGATAATCTTTTTATTTTTATTTTTTTAAATGATAAAATGGACCAATATTAATGTGTTGAATAATTACCTGTTCTTTGCAAGGTTTATGTTCGTCACAATAGTTTTGATCAACAATGATGGGATTTGTCACATTCGTCATTTCAATATTTTGAAAGTTGATATTACTTGCATATCCTGACCCTCCCTGCACACACACACACACACACACATATATATATATATGTGTGTGTGTTAAAAGCATGCATCAATAATTCTTCATTTTATTTAAATAATAATAATAATAATAATGATTTATTTAATTAGATGTGTGTTTTTTAATTTATAAATTTATAAATACTAATTAATTACCTGCCATGTCTTGATCCTAACCCCATTTGCGGTTCCAGAAAGCTTAGCTCCATTCACTGTTACTCCTGAAACGGTAGCCTTTGAATTTCCAGCTCCTAAGCTTCCAATACTGAGATCACAACATCAAGAATTATTATAAATTTATTAAATAAATATTTAATATACTTTACATTAATAATCATGTCACATATAAAATTGTAAACATATCGGCATATCAGATCATTGGATAGATAAATATACTTATATTCAATATATTTAGGGATGAATTTTTTTTTTCTTTTCATGATTAGAATATCATGGTTTTAGGATGATCACCTGATTCCGTGGCCTGGTCCACAAATTATGTCTTCAAATTGCACGTTTTGGGAACCACTTACAATTGAAATGCAATCATCACCTTCAATAAAAATTATAAAAGTATATATATTAGATCAATGCATCAACAAAGATAAATGATTACTACCGAATATAGTTTTTTTTTTTTTTTTTTTTTTTTTCCAATTAAGTTTCGATAAGTTTCTGATAAATTTTAAGAGAATAAAAAATTCGAAAACCGACCGAATTCATCAGCTATAGGTAGTAGTAGTAGTATTACCTGTTCCAATGGTGGAGTTTGTAATGTAAATATGCTTAGTGTCAGTGACATGAATACCATCAGTGTTAGGGCTGTGCTCTGGGGCAGTAATGGTGAGATTAGAAGCCAACACGTATTTGCATTTTTTAAAAGAAACATGCATTTGCTGGGCATCTTGGATGATCAGATTCTCCACTATCAAATTCTTGTTTCCGTAGAAGGTCAGAGCCTGCACTCAAAACAATTGTTTCCAAAATATTATATATATATATATATATATATATTACTACATGCCTTCATTTTCCCAATTAAAAAAAGGCATATATGTAAATAACTCAAAAAGTGACACTAATAGGGTTGAAAACTACAGGTTGATTGATCATGATAAAAATCAATTATGAAATTTAGATACTGTAGATAATAATATCTAATTACCCATCATACCGAATTGAAATTAATTAATAATAATAATAAAAAGAATAAAATATGAAAATATTATTTTTATTATTGTGTTGTTAAAGAATATATTTTTCGCTTATTTTTTAATGTCCTATCACTAGCATGAACTATGTATGCTGGTTAAATAAATGAGGAACTTTTATTAAAACACAACGAAACAATAATCCGGAAGATCAGGGGCGTACCCAGAAAATATTTATTGTCCGGGTTAAATTATATATATATATATATATATATATATATATGCATATATAATATTTTTGTCTCAGAACACACTAACATTATAAAGTCAACTTCTTAACTATCAATAGTTATTTATCTATTTTAATTTAGTCAATATATTAATACTTAATTAATGATTCACAAACTCTCTCATACTAAATTTATTAAATTCAGTGTGTATTATGGAGAAAACTCTTGTGATTTTCTTCCTCAATACATCCGAATTTAATAACGTCATACAAAACATGTGAGTCATTGATTAAGAATAAATGAAAATTATATATAATTCTTGATAAAAGTATATATATAGAAAATATATTGATAATAAGATGACACCAATTCAATAATAGACTACTCAATAATATGATATACATTGTAAAATTTATACATAAATAATTATTTAAGCTTGTAGTAAAAAAATATACAATTAAGATTGTAAGTGACTTAATTCTATAATGTTAGAAGCCATTATATTATGTGTATTTTTACAATAAATAATAAAATATTTACATTTCATTAAATTTAGATGCAATATCATAGTTTTGTAATATTATCAAACATTAGGGTACATTTATATAATTAGACCTTTACCTATTGAATTAAAAAAAAAAAAAAAAAAAAGTTGAGGGCTGCCCGGGCTGTAGCCCGGGCAAGCCCTCTCTTAGGTACGCCTCTGCGGAAGATCCTCTGATAAGAACCTCTCCAGACATGGAGAAATGTATATTGATGAGGTTATAAAATAGGATTATGATTCTCAAAAATTTTGTATTACGTACATGAACATTATTAATCATAGATGATTAGAATTTATTTATTTATTTTTATTATTTTTCCTATTATAACAAGTTAATAACCGAATATAGTCATATCTCATTAATAGGAAAAATAGTGCGGGCAAAGTGGGCCGGGCCGGGCCCAGCCCGGTCTGTTTTTTTCGCAGGCTCTGGCTGGCCTGGCCCGTTATCCTGACGGGCCAGGCCCAAGCACGCCAAGCTAGTGGGCCAGGCCAAGTCCCCTGGAGAAAAACCGGGCCGGGCCCGGTAAGGCCAACCAGGCCTGTGGCCCATTAAAAAAATTTTCAAATTTTCAAATTTTAAATTTTTTTTTCAAAATTTGAATTGAGGGGTGGCTTTTGTAATTAGCTAGGTGACCGTTGGGGGAGAAAAAAAATATCCAAAAATTTTAAAAATTACATTTTTTTTAAATATTTTACAATTTTTTCCAATTATACCCTTACCTCACTTTTTCCTATAAATACCCCCATCACCCTCACCTCATTCTTTACATTTTCTCTACTTCCTTGCTCTCTTATTCTCTCAATTCTCTACAATCTCCAACATCTCCCACTCACTCTTTCAATTATTTTGTAATTTATTTTATTTATTTAATATATTATTTATATACTATACACTATACATTAAAAAAAATATATTGTATATAAAAAATAAAAATAAAAAATCGAAGTCCATTGGGCTTGGCCCGTTAAGGCCCGTCTGGGCCTCCCGTCATGTCCCTACGTGGGCCCTGGGCCCGAGCCGGGCCCCCTTGCTTCAACAGGCCGGCCTGGCCCGGCCCGTTAAGCAAAGGGGCCTAACATGCCTGGCCAGCCCGTTTTGACAACACTAATGAAAAAGAATAATACTAAACATCTAACCTAAAATCCCACATTTTTTATCCCAACACATGTGACATGTGCGGTGTTAAATTTTGAATGGATATACATTAATGATGTACTCACATACCATGTGTATCCACTCACCATTTAACATTTCAAGTGTCATATGTGTTGAGATAAAAAATATGGGATTTTAAATGGGATATATAGCATTACCGAATGAAAAATAGAGTACACATTGATATATAAATACTAAATAGGTAGACATACCGTTGGTGCATGCTTGCACGGCTGCAAAAACGAAACAATAAAAAGAAAAGATAATTAATTAAGTCAGCCTTTGATTAAAGTAATGAAATAAAATTTGATAATTAATTCAATAATTTGATATATAGTAATTAATGGCTTACAAGAGATTTATGGATTTTGCAAGAGTGTTGCCACCAAATATTTCCATTTCCATTAATGGTTCCACTTCCACCACCTTGAACCATTAAATTGTCAACATTGTCGAAGACTAGCCAGTGACTTTTATCTTTCTTGTAATCTGATCGGTCATCAGATGCTTCTATGGTCCCATATATCTGAAAATTAATTATTCAGCTTGGTGAATTAATGTACATATAATTAACAATTTACAGAGAAGAACTCTCTCTAGCTAGCTATCCGATCAATGTTCTCTCTCCAATTCCAATTATATAGTAAGAGCATCTCCAATGCTATTATGTATTTGGAGAAAATGGAGTGCCACATAGGATAGATATTAAAAAAGTTAGAAAAACTCTCTCCAATGATATTATCTAAGTTGAATATGAAAATGATGTGGCCAAAAAAAAGTTAGAGAATATGGAGTTGAGTTTCTAATTCTAGAAACTCTCCTAGAAATGCTGACTAGGATTTCTAACTCTTTCCACCAATAAGATTAAAGCTTTCAACTTTTTCCACCAATGAAATTAAACCTCATTTAATTGTAAAATAAAAGAGGAGAGATAGTATAATAATTGTTTTAATATGATTGGATATAAAACGGATGCATATTTGACTTTAGATAATTGCATTGGAGATGTGAATATGTATTTCTTTAATTTTTTTTTTCAAAAGTGGGCCCATGATAAATAGAAATACTGATGTAGCATTACTTAGAAACTCAAAAATGCATATTTGCATTGGAGATGCTCTAAATTCACCTGCACAGTAAGATTTTTAGCTTTGCAAGGACCCGAGAATCGTATCGGCTTAACACGATAAGTCTTTTCCCCAGGCACCACCATCACAGCTCCTGGAGATGAATGACAAGTTCGTTTCCAAGCCTTCATGAATGCCTGCAACACCCCATATTATCAAATTATAATTTATTTCCATGCGGACATCAAATTTAGCAATTAATTGCATGGGAAAATTGTAAGGATTTTGAACCGATGAACGCGGAAGTGACATGTTTAATATTCTCATACATAACAAATAAACGTCTACCGGCAGAAAAAATAAAATGAGAAAAATATTAACCAATCACACAAACACAAGATATACGTGGAAACCCAAGAACAGAGAAAAATCATGGGCCATCAAGACGACAGAGAAATAATCCACTATTTAGTAAATTATTACAACCACACATTTCAGGAGACTCTCTCATAATCCAAACCCCAAACTACTAAATCTTACCGAGCCCCTAAGCTCACAACTGAGCTTTACATCATGACTCTCAACTCACAACACTCACTGAATCCCCTTGAATACTCCTCAAATATCTCCTAGGTCTTTTCTGAATATAACCAAAGGATCTTATACTTGATCCACTAATATTCACTTAAATCCCTCCCTAGATATTCTCATGAGTCTCCTCCGGATCTCACCACTCACATGTTGTTTATGGCACACACTTATACAATGGTTACAATGGGTATTTATAGCAAGGTCTCTTAATAGAATTTCAACAAAGGCAATGATGACAACCAACAATTGTCAAACAAGAAGTTCAAGCCATACCCAACAATTCTCCCATTTGGTTTGAACTCTCAAGATCTTTGTCCACAACCATGATTCTCTATATCGAGAATCACCATACCCCACCACAAGGTATAACCACTTAGGAATGACCCATCTTAAGATTTCTTCTTGTTCCGAAATCATGTCGAAATAACTTGATAAAATTGTGGTGCAAGTTCTCTTGTCAGATTTCCAGAGAGTTCGTCAACCATCGACATCTTTATCTACCCACACACCTTGCATCATCTTTAGACAAATGCACATGTGCAAACCCGTGGACCACTAGCAGCAATATATCCTCTCAATGCCTAGTGGGGAACCTGCCAAAAGAATAAACGTGTCCTTGCATCACTCAATTCGGTGAAAGACTTGATGTTAGTATTTGGAATACTTTACTGGATAAGCTCCACACCACATTAGAGACTTCGAGCGCTCAAGAGTTTTTTTTTTTTTTTTTTAAATCGCCTTGTGTAACCAGATCGAATCTCCATGACTCGTACCTATCACCACAAACCAAACTTCACCTCCATCAATATTCTTCCTCCATCAAACCCCATCGGTTTGAAACTGCTTTCAAGATGTATCTCCTTTGCTAAACCCATATTAGACAACCATGAATCATCATCCCAATAACACTAAGTCCTTCATACGATATCCTGTAAAGACTTGAAACTACCATCGCCAACCATGGCTCTAATACCAGTTATTAGGATTTTTGAACTGATGAACGCGGAAGTAACATGCCTAATATTCTCATACATAACAAATAAACGTCTACTAGCAGAAAAAAAATAAGATGAGAGAAATATAAACCAATCACACAAACACAAGATATACATGGAAACCTAAGATCATGGAAAAATCATGAACCGCCAGGACGACAAAAATAATACATTATGTAGTAAATTGTTACAACCACACATTCCAGTATTCTCTCTCTCATAACCCAAACCCCAAATTACTGAGCCTCACCAAGCCCCTAAGTTCACAACCAAGCTTCATTACATCATGGCTCTCAGCTCACAACACTCACCGGATCCCCTTGAATACTCCACTGATATCCCATAGGTCTCTCCTGAATATCACTCACAGAGCTTATACTTGATCCACTGATATTCACTTAGATCCCTCTCCGGATATTCTCATGAGTCTCCCCTGGATCTCACCACTCACATGGTGTTTATGGCACACACTTACACAATGGTTACAAGAGGTATTTATAGCAAGGTCTCTTGCTAGAATTTCATCAAAAGCAATAATGGCAACCAACAATTGTCAAACAAGAAATTCGAGCCATACCCAACAAGAACGTCTACACCTGATAAAAATTTAAAATTATATACAGAAACATTCCCATTTGCAGGATAGTTTCAAATATTATAACCACAAAATTCATTTTCTTGAACTTCTTAATGATTTTTTAGTATCCGTGATAGTAAAATATATATATATATATATATATATATATATAAAAGAAGAATTTTATGCTCATATAAAAAGTAAATCATGTTAAGAACTTTAAAAAAACCAAAAGTTATTCTAATAATTTTTCGTACGTACCTGAGTGTCATCAGACGTTCCGTCACCTTTGGCTCCAAAATCATCAACACTAACAGTTGTAACAGTGGCTGATGATGATGAAGTCCGACCAAGTTTTTCGAAGCTGAGCTTGAACTTGTCATGATCTCCAATGGTGGACAAATATGAAGGATAGGCAGGAGAATCAAACCCATATGCCGCTCCTTCTTGATCAAGGTAACTATTGTTATAAGGTGGGCCCTGATAGGGCAAACAGATGTAACATGAAACCAAAGATATAAAGATAATGGAAATTATTGGAAAAACAAGTATATGATCGATATGTCTTTGTTGAGCCATTATTTTCTTTTCTTTTTCCCTACACGGAGAAATTTGCAGATCGAATATTGCGAATATTTGCTTATCTTGGTTTTGTTCGCGGTACCTAAAAATATATATATATCTAAACATTTGTATTTATCAAGAAAACTCTAAATTTGATGAGTTTGAACACATCTTAGTGGACTTAAAGCATACAGGACATAATTTCGATTCATTCATTTTAGCTTTCAAGCTAAGCAAGTTTTTTTCTCTGTCCCTGACCAAAGAGAAGGAATGAGATAAGACAAGATAAGACATAAGAGGGGTATTTTTTATTTTTTTTATTTTTTTTTATTTTTTCACTTCAATGGCTAAGTTTGAAGAAATATAAATTTTATGGAGTTGGAAAAAAGTTATAAATAAATAAATAAATAATAAAAAAACACTTCATCTCTAATCTTTATATATAGTTTTCTCACATTCATTCGCAAAACTTGTTTTTTCGGTGTGGTTTCGTTTTGTTAGAGATTATGTTTTCTTGGTTGTGAATCTTGATGTGATTTCGTTATTATTATTATTATTATTATTATTATTATTATTATTATTTTGTAAAAACATTAAACTAACGTTGGAAGATCAGGAATAAAATCTACAAAAGAATTGATACAAACATAGTATACCTGGAAGATCTGAAAGAAAATAAACCAAGAGAAAAAAAAAATAACAAACATGGATATGAAATTTGAGAAAAAAAAATAAAACAAACATGTGAAACAATAAAATTAATAAATACTAAACATGGTAAAAATGAGATTGAGACCTGAAAGAAAATATAAACAAAAATAGTAATAAATCAATAAATACTAAACATGAGAAACATGAGATCGAAATGAACGAAAATATAAACAAAAATAGTAAACATTCAATAATTTGAAAAAACTATGTCATCAAAGCTTTTGTCATTAGGGTTTTGGAATAGGGAAAGTGAGGTTTTATTAGTTTTACTTTGTACAAGATTTTTTTAATAAAAATTATTTGTCTCTTTAAGTAATTTGATAAAAGAAAAAAAATACTAAATAATTTTAAAAGTGGGGTATAAATAGTTCAGTAGTGGGTGTGCTAATTACACCACTCAAAAAAAATTGTTTCCATTATCATTAATGTCATTTTGTTCAAATTTGGTATCCAAATCTGGTGTCTAAATGATGTTGCATTATTGTAATCCATTCATTTAAATGTATTTGATTTGTATGATTTAAATAAATAAATTACAGTGTTGACATATCATTTGGTCACCAAATTTGGATAATGTAACATTTCTATTTTATTATTTGCAGTTATTTCTTTTTTTTTTTTTAAAAACAAAAATAAAAAATAATAAAAATCTTAATCCTATGGGTTGGGCTTCCAGACTATTAGGTCTGGCCCGGCTCGATGTGAATAGTATTTGGGCCAACTCTTTTGTCCAATCTTGAATCCAAATGGATTTCAAAATTTCAGAAAACTTAAGAGAGAAACAAATGGCATTCAAATGTGATTTTAATTTTATTGATGAAATAACAATAAATAATAAATACAATCTGCGTGACAAATACAATGATGAATGATCAACCTAGCTATTATTATTAGCTGGAAACAAACAACAAATCGTTTTATTCTTCTGTAAAATATATACACCAATCATCCTCTCTCTCTCTATATATATCCATTGAATCATACATCAATCAGTCCACTGGATCCACTACTAGTAAATGTGAGAATTCTTCTTCAGGCAGCTGTAACACCAGAAATATCTGAAATCATAAAATCATTAATTAATAAAATGAATGGAATTGTAATTCGAAGTTTCAAAATATTATTTACAGTGTAAGTTCTATTAGTGTTTGTTCCAGACAGGTCATTTTTCTTACTTCAATACGTGGTATTCTCTGATGTCCACAGCAGCCTAAATTGACCCACCTAAACTCCAAAATGAACCATGAAAGAAGAAAATAATAATAATTGTGTATAGTGTGTGTTATTTGGTATATATATACACAATATGATTACTCTTGTGATGATGATGCTCATGTACAGCTTGGAGTAACAACTCCAATTTGAGTCTCTTGAACATTGTTGCATGAAGCTTCCACTGATTCACCACTTTCTTCAGCTTGTAGATTTATGTTTTGTAAAACAATTCCCTGACATGGGTAATTTTCACTGCAATCAAATTTCACTGCTACTTTGGAAGCAGTTGTTCCTTTTATGTTTTGGTACACTACATTCTTCACTTGAACTGCAGAGCTCTGCATGCAACAAATTAACAAAGTTTTAATATTATTCAACCAGATGATCTTTTTTTTAAAACGATATATAAAATGGACCGATATTAATGTGTTGAATAATTACCTGTTCTTTGCAAGGTTTATCTTGGTCACAATATCTTTGATCTATAATGATGGGATTTGCCACATTTGTCATTTCAATATTTTGAAACTTGATATTCCTTGCATATCCTGACCCTCCCTGCACATATATATGTTAAAAGGATGCATCAATAATGATTTATTTTATTTGTAAAAAAAAAAATTAATGATTTGTTTAATTAGATGTGTGTGTTTTAATTTATAAATATATAAATACTAATTAATTACCTGCCATGTCTTGATCCTAACACCATTTGTGGTTCCAGAAAGCTTAGCTCCATTCACTGTTACTCCTGAAACGGTAGCCTTTGAATTTCCAGCTCCTAAGCTTCCAATACTGAGATCACAGCATAAAGGATTATTATAAATTTATAAAATAAATATTTCATATATTTTACATTAATAATTGGAAAGTTTCAAGTTGTTAAATATTTGAGATCATGTATGAAAATGTAAATCCATCCAATACAATCAAATCACGTATAAAATTCCAAACAGGCATGATCAGTCCATTGGATAGATAAATATACTTATGTTCAATATATGTAGGGATGGATTTTTTTTTTTCATAATTATAATATATGGTTTTAGGATGATCACCTGATTCCATGGCCTGGTCCACAAGTTATGTCTTCAACTTGCACGTTTTGGGAACCACTTACAATTGAAATGCAATCATCACCTTCAATACAAATTATAAAAGTATATTTATTAGATCAATACATCAACAAATATTAATGATTACTATCGAAGAATGGTTTTTTTTTTTTTCCTTATTAATTAAGTTTCAATAGGATTTTGATAAATTTTAAGAGAATAAAAAATTCAATACCAATCAAATTCCTTTCTAGCAGTAGTCATTGTTTTAGTAATCGGTCTAGACGGCCGCCTAGGCCTTGATTAGGCGGCCTTCCTAGGTGAGCTAGTTGGAGTCAACTCCATTGACTTCATCCGCCAATTTTTTTTTAATTTTTTTTCCAAAACAACGTCATTTTAGCTTATTCAATTTCACTGTATAGATGTTAGGCGCCAATCTACCGTACGACTGGCACTAGGCGCCTACTAAAACACCGGTAGTAGTATTACCTGTTCCAATGGTGGAGCTTGTAATGTAAATATGCTTGGTGTTAGTGATATGAATTCCATCAGTGTTGGGGCTGTGCTTTGGGGCAGTTATTGTGAGATTAGAAGCCAACACGTTTGTGCATTTTTGAAAAGAAACATGCATTTGCTGTGCATTTTGGATATTCAGATTCTCCACTATCAAATTCTTGTTTTCGTTGAAGGTCAGAGCCTGCACCCAAAACAATTGTTTCCAAAATTATATATATCTATTACAACATGCCTTCATTTTCCCAATTCTAAAAAAAAAAAAAATCGATTGAAAAATCTCGTAATATCACTTGATAAACATTATTAATCATAGATGATTAGAAATTTAGAATTAATTATTTCGTTTTTATTATTTTTCGTATTGTAATTAACAATCAAACACATATGGGCATAAATATGCTTAATAGAGTGCACATTGATTTAAAAACAAGTAGACATACCGTTGGTGCATGCTTGCACGGCTGCAAAAACGAAACAATAAAAAGAAAAGATAATTAATTAAGGCAGCCTTTGATTAAAGTAATGAAATAAAAATTGATAATTAATTCAATAATTTGATATATAGTAATTAATGGCTTACAAGAGATTTATGGATTTTGCAAGAGTGTTGCCACCAAATATTTCCATTTCCATTAATGGTTCCACTTCCACCACCTTGAACCATTAAATTGTCAACATTGTCGAAGACGAGCCAGAGACTTCTATCTTTCTTGTAATCTAATCGATCATCAGATGCTTCTATGGTCCCATATATCTGAAAATTAATTACTCAGCTTGGTGAATTAATATATAAAATTAACAATTCAAAGACAAGAACTCTCTCTAGCTATATATTTAGTAAATTCACCTGCACAGTAAGATTATTAGCTTTGCAAGGACCCGAGAATCGTATCGGCTTAACATGATAAGTCTTTTCCTCGGGCACCACCATCACAGCTCCTTGAGATGAATTACAAGCTTGTTTCCAAGCCTTCATGAATGCCTGCAACAACCCATATTATCAAATTATAATTTATTTTCCACGCAGACATCAAATTTAGCAATTAATTCCCATTTGCAGGACAGTTTCAAATATTATAACCACAAAATTCATTTTCATGAACTTCTTAAATGATTTTTGTGAAATATATAAGAAAAAATTTTATATGCTCATATAAAAATCATGTTAAGAAGTTTAAAAAACCAAAAGTTTTATTCATGATTTTGTGTACGTACCTGTGTGTCATCAGACGTTCCGTCACCTTTGGCTCCAAAATCATCAACACTAACAGTTGTAACAGTGTCATCAAATGAAGTGAGACCAAGTTTTTCGAAGCTGAGCTTGAACTTGTCATGATCTTCAATGGTGGACAAATATGAAGGATAGGCAGGAGAATCAAACCCATATGCTGCTCCTTCTTGATCAAGGTAATTATTATCATTAGGTGGGCCATGATCGGGCAAACAGATGTAACATGAAACCAAAGATATAAAGATAACGGAAATTATTGGAAAAATAAGTCTTTGTTGAGCCATTATTTTCTTTTCTTTTTCCCAACAGAGAAAAATTTGTAGATCGAATTTTGCAAAGGTATATTTATTTTTATTTTATAGTGTGTATTGGATATGAATAAAAAAAAAAAAATTGAAAAGTGTACTGGATATGAATATTGGTATAGGTAGCTTGGCATGGAAGTGAAGAAAATGTAATGATGAACTTCCATATTTATAGAGACCAAAAGGGGTTGGATTAGGTGTCTTTATTGTTCACTTGTTTTGATATTATAGAGGTATGGAGTGAGATATGAGAGATCGAGACGAAATGATTTCTAGGCCAATCTCTTTTGACTTTTGCTCTATACACTGATACACTTGTTAATTTGATACATAGATATTATCAATTTTCTTTTATCTTTCTGACTAATCTTAAAATTCATCAACTTAATAATAAGATTGTTAATCTAGTCTGACAATGTTTTTGGTTCGGATCGTCATCCCTGTAAGTAGTATATTAAAAAAAAAAATCATCAAAAAAATCGATGCAAATTTATAAATGGAAGAAATAAGGTTTTAGACTATCTACGTAATACAGGGACCAAAACCAATATTGGTCCCTATAGATATCATTGGACGACTGATACTAAGTAGTTTGTTGCAATACTTGACCTATACCAAACAAATATTTGCCTCTACAAATCTATTGTTACGCACCTAAGATGACATTTTTTGGGAAGAAAATATTTCCATCCTATTACTCTATAAGTTATAGGAATGAATTTTACCTTTTGGGATGAATAATTTCATCTGTAATGAACAATTTTCTTATAACGGTTCTTAATTCAAAATAAAGGGATATAAATTTCTCCAGAATTATATTTTTGGATTTTATTGAAAATTAACCCAATTGCAAGACTCAAGTTAAAACCTAATCCAAATTTGAAATTTTTACAAATCTAATTCATTCCATCTAGTCAAATGATAGTATAACCTTTATGATTTTTTAAACTAGAAATCCTAACACTATCAGATCTCAAACACTAGTCGACAATATGAGATTGATCTAGTGGTACACCTTTCAAATTTATACTAAAAGGTTATGAATTCGAGTTATGTCTCTCTCCCTTGAACTCCGAATTATTGTAATAGTTAAAGATTAAAAAAAAAAAAAAAGTCTCAAACATTCCCAATTCAACTACTCACCCCCTCAAACACATCGTCAAACACTCCCAATCTCTCCTATTATTCTCTCAAACATGTTAGTAATTACCTAATTCTAAATTCTTCTAAATCACTCTCAAACTAAAAATTATCGATAGGGAATCCCTAACAAAATCTCACTAAAAAAACTCTAAACCTTTAAGTTTCTAACCGAGGGCCAGGTTGGTTTTGTTAACTTTTATAATAATCATTGTTAACTGTGCCGAATAAACAATCAACTGTGAAATTAATCCGTAGATGTTTTGTTAACTGTACTATTAAAACTATGGTATAGTTCAAAAGCAGTATATATATGTTTGATAATTTTATTTTAAAAGTGCTGAAATTAATTATAATGACTAAAATATGCATTATTTTAGAATCTTATATCATTTTTTTTATTATTAATTATATATTAAATCAATATTTAAATAAAATATTTAAATTAGAAAGAAAAAAAATTACATAAGAACAACAAAAATATGTTTAAAAGATTCTATAAATCAAATCAATAATTAATTAGAATATTTAATTTTAAGATGAAATAATGTATATAAATGAGTTTAATTTGATTTTATAAAGATAATAGTGATATTTTAAAAGATTCATTAAATGCTGAAATTGATTATTTTATAACAGCTTTCAAAAAGTAACCCCCACCTATCAAATTACGTTAAAACTTGTCAGATTATCAATTACATTTTTAGAAGTTTTATAAAACAACATTTTATATCAAAATTATAAAGCAAATTGATTTTAACTTCTGAAAAACAATACCAAACTGGCCTTGACTTTGACTTAGCTGCCATTTATTACAAAAGCAAGTATATCAATTACAATTACATCCTCAAACAATAACAAGTCATGCACAGAAATCCGATGCATCAAATCATTCACAGAAATTAAATTATATACACGTACTCATCCAATCTCTAAAAAAATAAAAATAAAATAAAAAAGTACAAACTCATCCAAATCCCTAACTAAAGCCCAAACTAAAACAAGCACGTTATTGACCGATTTCCCTTGCAAAGGCGCAACAACTCCCCGCTTTTGTGCCCTCAATTTCCGGTTTAAGTTTACGATTTGTTTCTATTTCCATTCGATAATTGAATTAGTTTTCTTACCCTTTTTTTTTAATTTTGAATTTTTTAATTTTTTTAATTTTTTTTTTTTAATTTTGAATTTTAGTAATTTGTTTGGTGACAATTTTGGTAATTTGTTTGGTGATGGTTTAAGTTTAAGGTTTGTTTCGATTTCTATTCGATAATTGAATTAGTTTTCTTTCCTTTTTAAATCATTTTGAATTTTGGTAATTTGTTTGGTGACAATTTTGCCAATTTGAGTTAAGCGTTGCTATAATTAAACAAAAGTTCAGTTTTTGCTTACGTGGGTTTTTGTGGTGTTTCTTTTATGTTGTTTATCTCATTTTAATTATATTCTAAGTATAAACAAAGTGTATGGACTTATCAAAACTTCTCCATAATCAGTGGTCCACATGCATTGATATTGATATAGTTACATCGGTGCGTACTGATATGAACAGAACCGTATATAAATATAAATATATATGGTGTTCAAAAATTAAATGACACTTTTTCAAGGTGTAATTTTAAGAGTATCAGTGTTTTAATAACTTAAGTTTAAATAGCACATAAAATATGAATCTGACAAAAATACCCTTAAAACACACTCATAAAAATAAGTCTCGCACTTTTTTGTGTTTCTAAGACTTTTCAGATAGTTTCTGTGACTTTTTGGTAGTTTGAGACTTTTCTAAGAATTTTTATAATTTCTAACACTCTCTAGATAAAAATGAAAATTTCCATTTTTTTTTTTTTGTCATCTTATTTATTGAAATCTCCATTGGAGACCGATTTCAAAACCGATTTCGAACTGACCTCCAATGGAAGTCTTCATCTCCATTGATGTAGGTCCTCCATCAATGGAGGATTTTGAAAAAGAAAAAGAAAAACCTAACAATGACACAAACGTAATAAAAGAATGAGATAGAGGTATTTTATTCTTTTGGTGTCATTTAAATTTAACTTATTGAAATGGTGATACTCTCAAAATTCAACCTAAAAAGAGTCATATTTGATACCATTTCTGGTATACATATTTACTTTAGCCTCTCTTAAATATTTTGTTTTAGTCTAATGTCCCTCCAAAGGTCCAAACGTAACTTTCTGACTTCTTCCCCGTAAATAAGTTGATGATTCTACACGAAAATGTATAGTCATGTAGAGCTCTCTTAATTTCTAGAAATTTTTTTTAAATTTTTTTTATTGATGTATTTTAATAAACTTTTGGCGGCCTGTTTAGACATGACTCATAATTCATAAACG
This sequence comes from Acer negundo, assembly GCA_035582765.1. NCBI lineage: Eukaryota > Viridiplantae > Streptophyta > Magnoliopsida > Sapindales > Sapindaceae > Acer > Acer negundo. Next base: position 11,784,786 of record CM069241.1, on the reverse strand, counting down.
GAATGTGGTTTAATTTTGTGTTTGTATTGATTTGTTGAAAAAGAGACAAAATGACAAACGGTAGAAACCAACCTGTTGTTCAGCGAAACCAGCAAGCAAAGGCGGATAATTGCAACAGAAATTACAACCTTAAAAGTCACCCCCAAAAAAATGTATCTAATTTGTATCTATATAGTAATCTATTTTTCATTTTAATTCATGAATCTTACATGCATGGAGTGGGCCGAGTACAATCCATGAATTTTTTAGGACATCTGAACACAATTGGGTTTTTTTTTTTATATAAAAAAAAAAAATGGGAAATAGCACCAAATAGGGCTTAATAATTCTTGTAAAAATAATGCCCTAACTTATTATTTAACTTTTTTATTTTTTTCTCTCTTTATTCCTCTCTCCTCATTTTTTTTTTCAAGAACCTCCATTGATGGAGATCAATGGAGATCGAAAAGACCTCCATTGGAGGTTGAAACGACCATGACCTCCATTGGAGATCTGGAGGTCGAAAGGAGCTCAACCTCCAATGAAGGTCATACCTCTATTGGAAGAACTTGACCCCATTCGAATCCCTTTCAACCTCTATTGATGTCGAAAGAATCTCAACCCCCATTAGAGATCGATGAAGAAGAAGATTAAAAAAAAAAAAAAGATCTAGAAATAAGTCTCAAGTACCCTGCCTGAGACTTATTTACAAAGCAATAGGTCTTAGGTAAGGTAACCGAGAAATATTTTTAGATCCAAATTTTTCGAAGAAGAAGATTAAAATATATATATATATATATATATATATATATATATAAGTCTCGGATAAAGTGGAAAATAAGTGTTGGGTACCCTACCCGAAACTTATTGCTTTGTAAATAAGTCTCGGGTAGGGTAGCCGAGACTTATTTCCACCCTACCCAAGACTTATTTTCAAATCCAATTTTTTATTTTTTATCATCTTCTTCTTCGACTTTCATTGGAGGTGAGAACATACCTCTAATGAAGGTCGTTTCGTCGACCTCAAATGGAGGTCTATTATACCTCTATGGCTTTATTGATTGACCTTCATCGATGGAAGTTTTTGGAAAAAATAAAATGATATAGAAAAGAATAAAAGTAAAAATAGGGGTATTTTTGTTCATCACCATACGTTGATGTCATTTAAACTCAAATTATTAAGTTGGTGATAGTTCTAAAAATACATCTTCAAAGAGTGTTATAAATTTATAGGACCCTATTTTTTCTAATATATATATATATATAATTTATAGTCCATATACAATACACTAATATATTTTATAAAAGGTCTAACCGACAAGAGAAATACTATATATATATATATATAAAAACTTGTCAGAGAATTGATCATATGAACCCTTTTAATTATAAAAACTATTAATAACATAAATTTATCCTGCTTAATCACACACCTTTTAATAAGTAGAAACGATTAAAATCTGTTTAAAATAAAAAATCAATAATTTTTGTAATATTTTTGTTCATATCTCCCAAAATTAACAAATAAAATGTACAAGAAAGAAACAAAATTTTACTTTGCATGCAACTACATGCTGGTTTTGATATTAAATTAAAATTGGTATAATGTTATATTTTTATTTTTTTTATTTTTTTTAGTATTACAATAAAATCTTATACGGAACAGTTAGGTTAGGGGTTTGTTGACATTTCCAAAATCAAAAACAACATGCAGTCTTAAATATATAATTCCCTAAAAAGGAAAATTACTATCCATACAAATTTATAGAATACGTGTGGTGGAACGATGATAAATAATGGATCAAGTGATCATAATAAAACCCATAAATACTCGATTCTTTCCGGCCAAAAGATGATAGTGGATCATGAATGATCAAAACTAGCTGATAGATCACGTAAGAATGTAAGATTGGTACTTATCCATTATTTAGTTTAACTCATGGTCAGAGAACATGTGATTAATTGTCAACAAAAAGACCCATCCATGTCTACACTAATGACATCACAAAAAGCATGGTGCAGACTTCAGACTAATTTTTTTGTTATATAATTTTTTTAACTTTTTTGGCAACTGATATGATCACTTAGAAATCAGATAGAATTTTACTTTTTAAGCTGATTAAACAAATCCTGTAGATATTGGACATGAGACGAGTAGTTAAATTAGAAAAGTTGTTCTTTAAGGTGGGTTAGTTTAATATGCATCGGGTTTTTGTTTTATATATAATAAAGATGATTAGACAACATTACTCTTTCTCTATTTTTCAAAATTAATATGTTTACACGATAACAAAAACTGTCTTTGTTAATAGTTATTTCTTAACAGTTTTTAAAAACCGTTAAGAATTATAAGTTTTTGACAGTTTTCAATTCTTGACAGTTTTTTAAAAAGAACTAATTGTACAAATGCCATCTAAGTTTAGGTATAATTGTATGTATATGTAACTTTTACTTATAATTGCACAAACGTCCCCTGCCGTTAGTTGACTTTTGTTAACTCTAACCGTTGATCACAATTTTAACTCACAATGACTAAAGTGCTTCTATTTTTCTATTTTATTATTTAAATTAATAATTACAAAATGAAACAGAAAAGACAAAGATATTGGATAAATAAAATTGTTATATATATTGTATAATATATATTGTTTAATATATTAATATATAAGATATATATTGGATAAGTAAAATTATTATATATATTGTACATATATTATATATATTGGATAAATATATTATTATATATATTGTATAATATAATATATATTATATAAATTATATGTATTATTTATATTTATATATATATTATATTATATAATATAGATATATATATATATATATTATTATATGTATTATATATAATATATATGTATCCGTTACGATTGATGTCATGAGACTCTTATAAACCATATTTAGTTGGATAGAATGGAAAGAAAGTCATTCCATTCGTTTGGTTTGTTAAAATGCAATAGAATGGTGATTCGATTAGAATGGAGATTCCACCATTTTGGTGGAATGGGCATTCCATTCAAAATCCAATGGAAAGCCATTTCATTCCAAACTAAAATTTATATTCCATAAATACCCTCATATGCCCCAATTCCATTACAAAAATACCCTCAGCTTCTTTCTAAAAATAACAGTTTTCCAGCTTTGGCATACTAAACTTGGTCACCCATCCTTTCCGGGTTTAAAACAAGTTTTAAGAAGCCTAAATCTTCTTTGTATTGCATCTACATCCTTAGATTTCTGTGATGCATGTCAATATAGGAAGCTTCATTAGCTGCCCTTCCCTTTTTCAAAAACCATATACAAAGCACCTCTTGAACTTGTCGTCTCTGATGTATGGGGACCTTCTCCTCATACATCTCAACTAGGATACAAATATTATGTCCATTTTGTTGATGTCTTCTCCAGGTACACTTGGATTTATGCTCTTGAAACTAAATCTCAAGTCACAGATGTCTTTCTTAAGTTTAGAAAATCTACAGAGTTTGCTTTTGATAGGAAGATAAAATGCGTTCAAAGTGATTGGGGAGAGGAATATAGACCTTTAGCTCAACACCTTGGTAAGCTAGGAATACACTTCAGACATTTGTGTCCCCATGTGCATCAACAAAATGGCACAACTAAGCGAAAGCACCGTCATATTGTTGAGGTTGGCCTCACTTTACTTGTTCAATCTCAGCTCCATCTATCGTTCTGGTGGGATGTTTTCCACACAGCCGTGCACATCATTATGAGGCTTCCTACTCATGTCCTCAATCATATGTCTCTTTTTCAAAAGCTTTACAACCTTTTACCTGACTACCACTCCCTCAAAGTGTTTGATAGTGCTTGTTTTCCATTACTAAGACCATATAACAAGCATAAGATTCATTTTCATACTGATAAATGTGTCTTCATTGGGTATAGTGATATACATAAGGGGTTCAAATGCTTGCATCCTAGTGGATGAATCTATATTTCTAGGCATGTTTCTTTCAATGAGATAGACTTTCGATACAAGTCCTTGTTTGAAGGTGCTAATACTGTTGGTGGCACATTGGCTAACTCTAAGTCAAGTTTACTAGTATATGTGCTGTCAAAAGTAAAGCACAATGAGGTGCTGCGTTCTTCTCAGCATCGTGACCTAAATACCATACCAGCTAAACCTTTTTCTGTGATCATACCTTACTCACCTTTACACACCTCAACAGATGCTACCTCACAGCAGAACCCAGCCAAACAACCGATGTGTTCTACTCACCAAATGACTACCAGGTTTAGAACTAAAATTGTCAATCATAATGCTCTACTTACTGATGTCCATATGTCTTCCAAAGAACCGAGTAATGTTGCTGATGCATTGGCTAATCCTTACTGGAAATCTACTATGGAGGATGAATATGCAGCATTGATGAGAAATCAAACTTGGATTCTAGTTCCTCGTAGGCCTAATATGAATGTGGTTGGTAACAAGTGGGTGTTTCGAGTGACACATAATCCAGATGGCTCGATTCAAAGGTATAAAGCACACCTAGTTGTTAAGGGCTTTCATCAAACGGTAAGGGTTGATTTCTTGGAGACATTCAGTCTTGTGGTAAAGTTTTCAACCATAAGAATTGTCCTCTCTCTTGTTGTCAATCACAACTGGATTATAAGGCAATTGAACATTAATAATGCCTTCCTAAATGGTAAGCTAAAGGAGCAGGTCTTCATGGAGCAACCAGGTGGCTCAGTCAATGACAAGCATCCGGATTCTGTATGCAAGCTGGTCAAGTCCCTCTATAGTTTGAAGCAGGCACCAAGGGTCTGGTATGAGAAGCTTAAATTAGCCTTGAAGCAATGGGGTTTTGTGAATTCAAAGGTTGATACTTCTCTCTTTGTTTTCATAAAGAATGGTTATATGCTTATCTTGTTAGTATATATAGATGAAATCTTGTTGACAGGGAATAACAACAAGCTTGTTTCACAAGTGGTTCAGATCTGAACAAGCATTTAGCCTTAAAAGACTTGGGTGAGTTGAATTTTTTTTCTTGTCTTTGAAGCCACTAGAGATGCTTGTGGAATTTTGTTGACACAGAGCAAGTATGCTTCAGACTTGTTGCACAAAACAAAAATGGGTGATTGCACTGCTTGTCCAACGCCCATGTGTATTGGTAACAAGTTATCTCAGGCTAATGGTGAGCTTTTCTCTGATCCAACCCTCTACAGAAGCACGGTAGGTGCGTTATAATACCTTACATTGACAAGACCTAATCTTTCATTTGCTGTCAATAGACTTAGCCAGTATCTTGTAGCTCCAACCATTGTTCATTGGCAAGCTTGCAAACGTATTCTCCGATATGTTAAGGGAACTCTACACACAGGTCTTCATTTTAAGCCTTGTCATTCATCTTTGTCTCTTGAAGGCTTCTCTGATGCAGATTGGGCCAGCAATCTTGATGATAGGAAATCTATAAGTGACTGGTGTATGTATCTTGGTGGAAATTTAATCTCATGGAGTTCAAGGAAACAAAATGTGGTAGCTAGAAGTAGCTGTGAGGCTGAATATCGCTCCCTTGCACAAGCAGCAACCGAGATTGTCTAGTTAAAGGCATTGCTGGCTGAGATTGGAGTATCACTGTCTTCTATTCCAATTATTTGGTGTGACAACACTAGTGCTGGATCCTTAGCTAAAAATCTTGTGTTTCATTCAAGAACCAAACATATAGAGCTTGATCTTCACTCCATTCGTGACAAGGTTGAGGCCAAAGAATTGGATGTTCGATACATTCCAAGTGATTATCAACCAGCTGATATCCTTACCAAGCCTCTTGGAATCAACAGATTCAATGCTTTAAAGACTAAACTCATCTTGGACAAATCCGAGATTCGTTTGTGGGGAATGTCAAACCATGCCTTGAATCTGTCAACTCATGTGATAGCACAGAGTAACTAGCATAGGGTCTTGATACACCTGATCACCTCTCAGCTCAGGCAATTGATAGCGCCAAAGGAATTGTGATTTCCCGCCAATTCTAACCACCTCTTATCAGTGTAGCAATCCACGTCAGAAACAGATTCTATTAGCACACGATTCATGTGCTATTGTAGTGTATATAAACACACTTTCCACATGTTGATCATAATTATTCAGAAATAGAAAATATCAAAGCTCTCTCAATTTCAAAGCTCAAATACATCTCTTTGGTTTTTAGCTTTTTTGTTTTCTTCTTTTCTTTTAGAATGAAATCAAAAACTTCAAGTTCTAATGGATTGAAATTTAGAGCGCATATATATATATATATATATATATATATATATATTTGACTTTACAATCTTCAGGTTGCAATCAATACAATCAAAACAATATTAAGCTGTAAGTAAATCACTTTTCTAAAGATTCTCTTTAGTTACATATAATCGTACTGATAACGTGTTGTAAAATTACAAATAAATATATAATAAAATACTCACTGATAAAAAGAATATGTATCCCTTTAAATTGCGGATGCTTTACTGATACTTTGATAGCTTCAGCTCATTTTTAGAGAATCTTCAATGCAATCATATTTTAGTGTGGTAATGCTATAACTTAGCACAAAATAATAAATAAATAAACATGCTCCAATACAATGTCAATGTTGTGTCAAATTTGTCAAATGTTGTGTCAAAAAACAATAATACTACTTTTAGGGAAGACAATAGGTCGGGTTTGGGCGGGTTTTGCAAAATCCAAACCCGAACCCGTGAAATTTTTCCTCACCCATGCCCGCCCGTGAACCCATGAAAATAAATGGGTTCGAGTTTCACCCATGGGTTTTATACGGGTTCGTGGGTCACATCCACCAACCCGTAAAATATATTAATTTATAAATATTTAATATTTAATTATATTTATTTATACAATACAAAACTCCTCTTTATTTATAATATATCATGGAGAATTATAAATACAATTGTGTTTCTTAGTTGAGACAAGAGGCAAAGCACATTATATATATAGCTAGCGGTAGTACCTTGCACTCTTGTTTTTTTAATGTGGGACTTTCAATGAGAGTTGAGAATTGTAATTCTCAAACTTAGAATGAGTGGATTTTTTATATTTTATATTTTATATAGTTAAAAACTTTCCATTAAAGTTTAAATTTATAATATTTTAAATAATAAATATTATATAATTTTTATTTATGCGGGTTCGCGAGTTCACCCGTGGATTCGTTCTCTAAACCTGTACCCACAGTCGAACCCGCTGGGTTTTTCTTTATACGTGTTCGCTGGTCGTACATTCACCACCCAAACCCGACCCTACAGGGTCGGGTTCGGGTGAGTGCAGGTCAAATTGCCATCCTTAGCTGCTTCTTTAATTACAAAAATACTATTTTATAATTGTATTGAATGCATTGATTGTTGACTTTTATAATTTTAAATAATAAAAAATATTATATAAATTTAATTATATTTATTGACTTTTATAATTTTAAATAATAAAATAAAAATAACATTTCAAATAGAATCATGCATTTGAGTAGCTAAAATGATATACCAAATATAGTATTTTACCATTTTTTGTGCTGAAATTGGTATTGACATTGATATATGCATTAGAGATGGTTTTATATATATGGTGCTTATTGTAATTTTGCTTGGTGCATGCATCGTTGTCTTAAACTCTCACATATAGATTTGCATATCCTCACTAATAGGTTGACACCATCTAACACATAAGTGATATGTGTCTTTCTAGTGAATGGTTGTAAGGGTTCGAACTACGAATTATAAGGATTGGATCGGACTGAAGTTAGGCCCAAGGCAACTTGGTTGAACTTGTCGAATAAGGAATGTTGTCTCCTTAGTGAACCTGCAAAACAGTTTGTCGATCGACTTAGTGTGGCTGTCCTCTTCGTCAAACCTGCAAAAGAAGTAACAGATAAGTAAAGATAAAGAAAAGATGATAATGGGAATAGATCCTTAGCCTTAGTTGTGCTTGGGCTGAGTAATGGTCGATAATGAACCACGATCGTGATTTGGATCGAATTCCGGTAACCAAAGTGGATGCAATCAGAGTTTTAGTACGCTTGTAAGCTTTGTCTGTTATCAAGAATTTATGAGAGAGTCCACTGTGACTGAACTCTGTTATTTATAGGCTCAGGACTTACACCCAACGTTCATCTTTACAATGCAGATGATGGGCGTGATTTTAAGAGAGATTTCCTCTAATTTGAATCGCCGGTTATTCACTACTTGTAACTGATATCTTTGATTCAGTCTTGAAACGACCAAATCTTGGGTCGACTTGGAGTGAATGGGCATGGACCAATTTCTGCATAAAGGTTTGGGTCTTTTTACATTTGGGTCTATAGACCATTTTTGGCTACCACAATGGTAAAAGCCACTTCACCCATAACACATTTATATTATTCATTACTTTTAATGATATATTCATATATCGTGTTTAATTAATTAATTAAATAAGTGATAGTTTCGTAATTTAACAAATGTGTATATCAAAGTACAAGCATGTGTGTATCCCACAGCGAATTTAGGTGGAGCCCATAGGGGTCATTCCCAATGAATTGGTACATATATTCATTATAAATAAATTATGATATTGGTACATATATTCATTATAAATAAATTATGATACTATAGTATGTAGACAATAAATTATGATATTATTAGTATAATTAATTAATAAATATTCTTCCAATTTTATTGTCCATAAAATTAGAAGATAAAATCAATTAATTTTCAATGAAATAAAAAAAAAAAAAGGAGTTTTTATATTAAAATTCTTATCTTATATTCACAATTATTTACTCTAAATAGTTTGTTTATTAGTAATTATTCAATTTCACCTTTCACATTATCTTTATCATTCTTCAAGATTTGTAAATTAATAACAAATTTATTATTTTCACTTAAGCAATTTTATTCCTACCGTTGCGCAACTAAATTCTTCTTATTCTCTATCCGAATAATTTCAGGTACTAGATTACAAAATAATAAATATTTTATGTTATTAATATGATTTTGCTACATTTATTATATAGTTTGTTATTTAAACGTTTTCAGCATCAACTACTTAGATTTCGTTTCCAACTATGCATATTGTCAAGATTGATTAATTTCGTAACAAGATGGAAGATAAAAGATGAATTTCTTATAATCACTTTGATCATGTATATTAAAAGGGAAATCACACAGCAACTTAGTATCTATTCGATTATAGACGATTTTATAAATTTAAAACAACATAGGGTTCATTTTGATTCATAAATATGTGTCTATTTTATTTATTAATTTATTTATTGTACTATTACAATTTACATAAGAAACTAAATATTATTACATTTGATTTTTTTTTTTTTTTTTAACATTTGATTTTTTAAAGATATTAGTATATTCGTCTTCCGTTAATCTGAATATTTGTTTTTGTTTTGGCCCCCCTTAAAGCCAAAATCTTGGTTTCGTCCGTGTGTATCACTCACAAGTCACAACAGTATTCATCAACTTTTCTTGTATGCATTTTACAGTTTGATAATTAGTATATGATAATACGAAGAAAATCTTGAACGTAGACGCGTAGTACATCATTCGTAAGTCCATCTAATTGCATTTTAGCATGCATGCATGCATTGATATATATATATTCAAATCACCATCATAATCCATATTTTTATTTTAAAAAACAATTGTTCATATATTTAAACGGGAGTAGTACACGGCTGACGCGTTGCATATGTCTGCATTTCCTTACTATATATTATGAAAGGTTACGTAAGTAAAAGGTGTCTAAATCACCCAAGAACATCAAAACACAATGAGAGGACACGTAGACAAGCGTGTGGATGAGGTTCAGTTGATGGCAGCATCAGAAAATGTTACCCTAACGACAATGAATAATGTAATGGATGAGAAGGGGAAGGAGATGGCTTTGGAGTATAAGACTTGAAACTTTTCGGCTTGACGGCTTCAATTGTTCTCCAACTTGTGTTTCTTTCTAGACTCTCCCATCATCATTATTCATGAATTCTAATTAAGAAACTCTCCCATCATGGATTACAAGACTTTTATTGTGAATTATTATCATAAAAATAATGATGATTTGTTGGTATATTATATGGATCTCTCTCTGAGAATTACGTGATTCTTTGAAGAAAGTTTAATTAACATATGATGATGATGATGTGGTGTATCTCAACTAATTAAACAAGCAATCAATGATTTATATATCCACTACTCGATCTCGAGGCCCGTATTTTGATCGGATATACATGGCATTTGAAGGAAAGCCTTGTCCATGTCATGTGTCACAGTCACACCACACTACATATTTCCTAATTTGCATGAGTTCACTAAATTGAGGGAGTTATATTTAAGTTATAACTTATAACTATGGCCACTTCTATGATCATGACCTAACTTTTTTTTTTTTTTTTTTTGGTTTAGAAAAGTCTCTTAACCATGCATTCAGTGAGCCACACACATTACAATCTATAGAGAGAAGAAATTCCCTCATTTGACCCTTAAATTAGTAAGAAATCCAGAACTCCTCCATCTGTGCGATAGAGGAGCTTCATCTGAGATGTAGTTGGTCCAACGACGAAGCTAGAAATACATAAAACAAAAAATTTAGGAGGAGCTAAAATGAGAAAAAAAAATGTAAAATATAAACACAATTTATAATTTCATAATTTAAAATTTTATTAAAGATTTTTTTAGGGGGAAGGGAGGTCACGGCCCCTATAGGCTATGCCCCCCCTCCCTCTGCCCCTATAAATAGAGATGGGCTCCTACATCGCACCTCCATCATCTGAGATAGAGGTGCTCAGACTCTGATGGAGACTTTATTAGATGGGGGCTTTTGAACGATCTTTATGAACAGATCTAAATTTTTTAGAATTTCTTTTCTTTTCTTTTCAAATTTTTTTTTAATGGTAGTAGAGATTGTATGGATAGAGGGGATCAGGATCTCCTCCATCCATTCTTTTTTAAAAACTTTAATTATTAATTAATTAAGTATTATATAAACAATTAAAAATAATTTTTATCATATTAACAATCAAAATAACGTTTTTATCCCTCGACCATTTTTTTTTGTTGAAGTATCACAACTATTACAAATTATAATGTCGGGACCTACCAAGATCAGATAATATATGTGCGGTATGAATAACTACTCCCGTAAATCGAGAGAAAACTCTCCACACATGTGGGGCCCGAATAACTATTCTAATAAATCGGGAGAAAAATCCCCACACGTGCTTATTGAAGATATAATTCAAGATAAATAAACGAAATGAATTTCGAATTACCATTCACCATCAAAATCCAAATTCTACGGTGGAAGCGAGATCAAACAGAGGGACTGTATCACCTGTTGGAGGACGATCACGAAATCGGAAAGTCCCCTCTGATCACAATGTATAAACCCACACGCTAATCATAGATGGGAGAAAATTCTATGATGATTTTCTCAACATCTCTCTGTTTTGATTTAGCACACTCTATCTTACACTTGTATTACACAGAATGCACACACAAAGTTGCACTCACTCTGTCGCATACCCAGAAGCACACTCTACGTACGATAATGCTTAAAAACATGTATTAGCATTGTATGTGTAATTAACTATCCATGCAGTTACCAAATATGAACCACTCATGGGCTTATGCTTGGACCATGTTTATGTGGACTTATATTTGGTCATACTTGGTTGTACAAACCCAAATATGTCAACATTTACAAAATATGCATGGTGGATTCGAACCCTTCACCGCCATGGTGTAAGAGAGATGCAAAACCATCTTTACTAAGAGGTTATCTTCTACTGTTGCACCACTGATAGCAAGAGATGTCCGTACAATTATGAGCAAAAGTTAAACGCACATGCAACTATACCAAATATCAAAGATAAGTGTTTGTGCAATTTGCCCTTAAATTGTTTAAACCCCGAGTTTTCCTTAGTTGTCTATTCTTCTTGAATATTTGAGCATAGGAGATGTGTATCATCCATTGACAATACAGTTTTGATTTGTAGATGGAACTCATTATAATTGTAGGAGGATATAGTTAGACATGCGTTTCTCAATGTGTCTTGAGCTATATATCAACTAAAGCTTTGCTGTATATATGTGGCATATCGGCATAAACTATGGAAGTTAAAAAAATCTACATCAATAATTTTATGAGTTCGGATCATTGCTTTCTCCGAAAACCTTCATGCAGTAATAACTCGAAAAAATAAAAAATAAAAAATAAAAAATAAAAAAATTGGTACAATATTTGATGGAGATCTGTTATGTTTTATATATGACTGACATCTGTTATGTTTTTAAATAGAAGATTATCATGACCCATGATGTTTTAAATTTGATGGAGGTTTCAATATTAAATGTAAATGGTAATATTTCAAATTCAACTCAAATTAGTTGGATCTTAGGTAAGAAGTTTGGAAGTTTTGGCCAAGACTTGTGTGGTCACCCACTCAAAGTAATCTTACATTCAATGACACCTTTTTTCTCTCTTGTAATTTCTTACAGGTAAAAAAGCCTAATTGCCCAAAGTCTCTTATGCCATGTGGCTTCTTGCTTCCAAACCTCCTAATTTGCATCTTCCATTCAAATAACGTTAGATAATTGGTTTAAAATGGCATGGGATGGGAATCAACATCGGAGGGCTTTCATTTTCCACATTAAGATAAGTAATTGAAAGATAAGCACTTTTTATTATAGAGAAACAGATTACAACAACAAAACCAACAACAACAACATCATATTAATGGAGCCCTCTCAAGTACATTGTTATCCTAATCAGATAATCAATCAAACTTGGATCTCTACTGGCCATCTGTACATCTCTTCTTCTGGTATTGGGAGAATCAAGGTCACTAACCCAGATGCAGCATCGTAGATGAAGTCGGTCTCAACATTGCCCACCGTGCATTTTAGCGGACACTGGGATGAGTAAGCACCGACCCTTCCACATCCCCGAACCTTGAGAGATATTGTCGCCGTTGGAGAACGGTTATCACTGAGACAGGTGGTTAGTTCCGAGGAAACTTCACCATCAAACAACTCTGGTTTCTTGTCTGTAGCCATATTGATTTCCACCTGCTCCACAGCACCTCCTGAGTTGAACATATCAAGAAGGCCTATAGCGGCAAATGAAATGTTTGGAGTGATCTCCTGCAAAATATAAAGGATTATTTTAGTTAACTACTGTCGTTGAATACCCTAGCTTGAAAGAGATCGTACAACAAAGAGTAGAGAGTAAAAACTCACCTTTAGCGGACAGATATGGAATAGTTCATACTCGAGAAGTTTGAGAGTTACTGGCACTGAAGAACCTTTTGGCAACCGTATCACCTCCCCTGTTGTTTAAAAAGAAATTCCTTTCAGCATACATGTTCTAGAAACAGAAAAGTTGTGACATTTCGTACAATAATTTCAGAATGCAGTCGAATTTTTGTATTATTCTCCAGGATAATCTTATTCACTTCCCCCAAGTTCTATATTAGCAAAACTTTAACACACACAGGCCTCTACAAATATGAAATAAGTCATTCTTCCTTCCTGTCACTCTTGTTAGGAGCAACTGGAAATTCAGAAAGTAAAATACCTGATTTGTAAGCATAAACTATGACCTCCCCGTTCCAGTCTGCACCAGCAACCTGAGCCATGTTTTCAACATCGGTTGCACGGACAGACCCAGAGAGGGTACCAGGAGATGCATCATGGATGCAGGTCTTCTTTGTAATCTTGCACCAACCAGCACCTTGGCAATTGAACACACCAACAACACCGGTGCATTTATTCACATTCCAAACCTTGAGTAGGCTGCAAGGTACAATATCTTAAATCAGTCCTGTACATAAAGTCGCATGTTCCAAGGCAAAAAAAAAATTCAAAGATTCATTGATACACAAAAGGGAAGGAAGAAGTAGCAAACCTGATTCCGTCTCTGGCTGGATCGGCAAAGAGACAGTCACGTGTAGGCCTGCCTGGCAGTAGGGCACGGAGAACTGATCCATCAGGAAGTACCAGCTTTTTCAACAATTCGAAGTTGTGATTGCCCGGCTTGTCACTTCATAAAAAAAGATGAGAAGGAAATTTTTCATTAGAACAATGCTACCCCCATTTTACTAATAGCAATGATAAATGAAGCAAATCAAGTTCAGTATGACTATACCTCACATAGATTGAACATCCACCAATGGCACGAGCTGCACTATGATAATCTGCAGCTGGGTGTAAACTCTGCAAGGCATAAAATTTCTTGTCAGTTATTTTGATCTTTTTTAATAGCCTATTTCTGGATAATCTTAAAACAAGAATGTCACTTCAATATAATAGTGTACTATAACTATAGTGAACAAGTAAGAAATTCATTAGAAAGCCCAAATGAAATAAGGATGGTCATTTGAAATACCTTCATCCATAACATATCAACATTAATCAAATAAAAAAAAAATTAAAAAAAAAAAAAAGACTTCATGAAATAAAAACTCAAATATAACTGCTTTGTTTTCACTTACATGGAACATATCCCAGTCAGGTTGCATAAATTCCCCAAGGAAAAGGGTGTTGTAAGCAACGGAAGAAATGTGGATAGTGTGGGAAGCAGGGTCGTGAGGGTAGAAGTCATCAGAAGCTCTAACAACAGCAGTCTGCTTGGCACTATATAATCCATCAGTATTATGACACATACAAGCTATGCATCCATTGTCAGTGAAATTTCGTGCAATTGAAGCCTCCAAGGCCTGGTTATAGCTACGGGTGAGAGAAACTCTGCCTCCGTGACCAGCACCAAGGGTCTCAATAATATTTTGCACATCAACTTTTACTCCATCTACTCCACATGAAGCCAGATAGGCATGGAGCTCATTGTAGAAGTCGAACACCTTCTTCGGATGCACCAACCCCAAACCGTGAACAGCAAGGCTGTCCATAACTATGTCAGGTTGGTTGCCCATCACACCTGGAGACTGGACAGGGTATGCCAATGCAGTGTCATAGTGCTCCATACCAGCAGCAGCAGGTTTTACTCCACCCCAGTAACCAGCTAAAGCATGCCATACATAAACATACCTACACAAAAAAGCGACAAAAAGCTAACTAGTTAGAAAAATGTAAAGTATATTTCTTTAATGATGAGATATTGATACAACTTGGTTGAAAACAAATTCCCTAATAATATTCGTTTTTATAATTTCACAACAGGCCATCCTGACATTCAATACCATTGTCATGGTTTACAATTGAACCTCAACTTGTATATTCACATTCCAGATGATAGGTCTGAATTTGCAGAGGGCATGGTAGAACCAGTAACTACATCAACTTGAAGAGAGATATTGAGAGATGTCTAGGGGCAAAGTTCTACACATGTACTATACCAGATTAGTCATTCTATAACTGAGGAAAACAATCTAGTATTTGATTGGAAAGATAGACTGACCAAATGGTTGACAGTTGTTTTCAGTTGTAAAAACAAAATCAAGCAAAAATATGCAAGAAGTAAACAAGCAGCATGAAAAACTTGGTCACTTACTTCACATTGTGATGCTGCTTGGCTCCATCCACAACATGCTTCAGGCCTGAAACTTGCTCATTGTTCTTGCCATCCTTTTGGAACTTTTTATTCTCTTTGATTCCCGTGAGCCTTCTTGCGAACCTACAAAAAATTATATTTCCAACAAATCAATATTCAACCACTTTAACAAAGACAAAGTAGTGCACGAAAATGAAGTGGATCTTAGATAAGAAGCCAATAGATGCAATCTTCCAACAACTGCATCACATTACCATACCATGTCTACACATACAGTAAAATGCCAGGACCAGGCAAAAGCCCAAAAATTAGGAATATAATTCAGACCTAGGCATGGTCCTCAAATGCAACAATACTGTTCTAATATATTTATAGTGGCATTGATAGGATGAGAGCCTAGCTGTCAGTCATACCAACACAAATAAACCAGTAAATTTTAAACCATGTCAATGTCATCACATGAGTATTATCTGAGACACGGCTGAACCATTTATCCCTGTTCTACCCTTCTAGGTTCAAGTACATCACCTACCCACAGCCACAGGTAGGCATCACTTTAAAAACCAAACTGCAGATCTCTTTTAGAAAGCATTTGAACAAGAACTTTAGGCATTTTTTTAATTTTCTAGGTCCCCTATTCCTCACTTTATAATAAAGCAGATAACCAGCTGAGACACTATCGCGAGAAACAAGACAATCTTAATTTCACATAATCATTTAGCAATTCAATCATCTTCCATGCTAGCATGATTTTTTATTATTGCTCTTTCTACCAAATTTAAGTCACCAGTTTAGACTTTAGACTCAATAAATTTTGAAATGCAAATTGTCATGGACTGTCTTTAATGAATATGGCTCTAATTTTGGGGGGAGAGAGGGAGAGATCTTACTGTGCTCCTTCTTGTACAACACAATCACTTTCCTCCTTGGATTTATTTTCAATCTGTTGCCAACCATCATCTATGATCAGAAATTTTGGAGGAGTCCCTCCTGCTGTCAGACTGCAGTTATAACCAGAGAAAAAGTCAATATCCGATCTTAATTAATGTTTCCTGAAATCAATTTATATACTAAACCGCTAGCTGAGTTTCAGGTATCATATCTAAATTACCTTTTAAGGCCTTCCTCAACACCCTCGGCTGTGACATCAGTGTAGAAAGCATCCCATGTGCACCAGCCAAACCAGTCAAGAAAAGAAGGCAACTATACACAACGAACAGATAAATGTCATCAGATTCATTCAGGTATACCAGGCTACCAGCAGCTTTGTGAATACCAATCAAAAACATTAACTAACAGTTCAAAATAAAAGAAGAAATCTTCTAACCTTCTTTTTTTCTCGATGAAGAAAAGTTTGCATATGTTTTTCTACAGCCCTGTTTCAAGGAGAAATAGTTAATCAACCACGGCTCAGGATTAAACCAAGACAAACAGAATATGTTGCTTATATAACGTACAATTCTTAATAATTTCGAACCGATTCACTATTCCAGTCAAATTTAATTGGAACCGAAGATACAGTAGTAAAAAATTATTAAAGCGAGATAGATTACGCACTTTACAGCCTGATTGATGACTTCAAAAGGATTGGTCCCAGCGTGCATGTAGATAAGGTAATGACCATGGTTGGTTTCAACAGCATTATCTCCTGCAAAACCAATCAGACGACAAAAACAAGTCGTATCGGTTCTTTCGAACTCGATCCTGTCTACCTATATTCTTCTGAAATGCAATAAACTCCATTAATTTGATTCATTTGGATGGTAGAGTCATTGATTGATTGATTTCTCCAGCCTCAATTGTGTTTGCATCAATGACCGCTCCACCAAACTATTTCAGATGGTTGGTCTTCCTCATTAACGGCTGATTTATGGGACTCAATTAACGTTGACTGGATGTGATGAATTAACTAAAATATGGCTCTAGATAATGGGATGACAGGCAGGGTGCATATATGTTTTGAAGGCCACAATCTACTCACCACTCTCGAGGCAAATCTCTATCTCATTTTTGTCATTGCCTTGCAGAACAGAACGAAACTGGCCTTCAAGAAGAGGAAGGAAGACAGTGTAGATGGTCGGGGCATCATTTGGATCATCTCCTTCAGTACCATCTTTGCTCTCCACGAGCATAAATTGAGTCTCAAGAGGTACATCTTTACCGCATGTCCCCATTCTCTGAGTCATCCACCATAACTTAAATCGGAAACAACACAAGAAGCGGAGATCCCTGTGAAAAAAATTGAAATCCCTGTAAGTATTCATGACATTTGTAGTATTTAGTGCGTCAATCATCAAAATCTTTAATATGCTCTTTCTCCACAATCCTTTAAAGTGCAAGCAATAGGGCTATGCAGAAATAAATATTAAAAGCATGCAATCAACACAACCACCAAACAATTAATATGTTCCAAAACAAATTAACCATAGAAGATATTATTCCACAGGCAAATCTTGGTACAACTCCACAAGAAAACAGAGAAGGGAAAAAATGGGGGTGGGGTAGAAACTGACCACAAGTTTAAATCATCATAGCTATGTTAAACATAGAAGTGGGAAACTATGAATAACAACATTCCAGTCTACTATGAACATCACATGATTATGAAATACCAATTTTGGTGGGCAACAAAACAGATTATAAAGGTAACAATTTAAACAACCTTTAAGAAATAACCCATAAATATTATTAATGCCTATACTCTATAAAATGAAATTCAGGGAGTGGGCATGCTATGTACTACTTCTGTCTCATCGTTACTCATAACTTTCTAGAACATTTTAGCATCACAAATTATAGTATATCACTTAACATAATAATAGGATCACAAATAATATGAAACTAATTTAACCATCATTTCAAGTTTCCAGATGGGTATTGAGAGAACTCAAATGCTGAAAAAGAAAGAAATATGGAAGAAGCGCTAGTGCTTACTCTAAGATACCCATGGGGAAGACATGGAGGCTTTTGGTATTAGAAGCAGTAGCACCAATGAAAGCACCAGCCATAAGCCCCACACCTGATCCTGGGGTCAACACAATGTTGTCCGGAACTCCGGTCAGTATGGTCTTTCCTTGAACCACAAGGTTCCCATCGTTGATGCAGATCTTTGAAGTCACCGTCATTGTTAAGCACCTTATTACTGTTTCATACCACAAACTAAATTCAATGAAATGAAACAACAACAATTTATATCAACTTATATCTAATAAATCAGTTGCTGCACTAATGCAGTGCATAGCATTCTCACAATTCACAAACCTATCCGTTGGAATCCCAACAGTAGAAATCAGAGAAGGAAGAGGAAAAGATATGTAAAAAGTACAACTTTGTTATTTTATTTTTTTTGGAAAGGATACTACAACTGTGTTTTGTATGTGTTTTGGTAGATATTTTTAGGGATGATAATCGGGTGGGGTGACCCTCCCGTACCCTGCCCCATTAATTTTTTGAAACTCCGTGCCCAAATATAAACCCACAATATATAAGTGAGGTGGGCAGGTCAGGTACGTTTTTTCTATCCTCACCCATTTATCCCATTTAAGTTATTGTTCAAATTTATTTATTAAAATAATATATATGTAACTCAATAAATATATATAATATATAAAATAATTTTAAAAAACTATTAAAAATCATTTCATAAACATTAAAAATAAACATAAATCTCACCGCTAAATAAATTTAGTAATTCTTAAACATAACATTAAAAGAAAAAAATATATAAAAATATAAAAATAAAGATTATATTTTAGCAAGGCAGTAGGGGGATTATAAAACGCATGCCCACTATATAATGATTACCACCCTATACTTATTATTGATTTTACTATCTATCCTTATTCCCGCTCTATCTCCACAAAATTGAAATAAATCACCACCCTGTAAGTGCAGCTCCCTACAGTTCCATACCCACGGGTTATTTTACAATCCCCAGATTTTTTCACTGTATAGATATTGTTCATAAAAGGCCAATAAATAAAAACCTAATATTTTCAATTTCTAGCGCTTCGTCCTTGTTGTCTCCTCCAACAATCAAAAACGTGTTCAACCACAAGTCAAATACGCAATTATTGGAAATCTTAAAATAAAAAATAAAAACCCGCAATTATTGAACATAACGGTCAACTTTAAGTTGGTATACGTTTAGTTTCATTTTGTTCAGATCCGTAATTTTGAGCCGTTTAAATTGAATCTATACGGTTGTCATACATACTGTGTACATGTCATATCATGATTTTTTTCATTTTTACCATTTTTGTTTTTGTTGTGAAGAGAGAAAAAAAAAGAAAAAAGTTAAAGTGTTGGTGGTCCACTACTCCACCGTCCACAATGATCTGTTTGGGCTTTAAGTCTTTTAACTTCTGCCAAAGCTTTTGTTTTTAAGCTTCAAAAATAGGGAATATAATGAAATCACCAAAACAAATAAATCCATATAAAAAGCACAAAAGGAGCAAGTACCTATTGAAAAAAAAAAAAGGCAATCTTGTCGACTAAGACCTTGAATAAAGACTATAAACTTTAGAACAAAAACCAAAAAATTTGATAAAAGAGAAAAAACAAAACGAAATTCAAGAGTTGAATCAGCGTGCGAAGATTAAAAAAGTAAATTTCAAGTTATTTGAGGTTTTTTTTTTTTTTATTATTTTTAATTTCAACTATGAAGAACATGTTCAGATCTAGAACCGCGAAATCTCTGTAAAACTCACAAGAAACGTCCTTAAATCGGCCAATAATATATCACCGGCTTCACAACTACTATAAATTACTTGGCCAAGCTTAACAAAATCTCATGATCAAGAAATATTTCCATACAATAATGTAAAACCACCAAAACTCACCAGAAGATGGAAAATACCTAGACACAGCCGAGAACTTACGAGACTGTTCGCTGAGCGAGATACAGAAGAGAAGCTTTTGAATTAGAAATCAATCGACTCAGAAGAAGCGCATTCCACGAAATGAATGCTTTCTTCTAACAGAGAGAGCGAAGCACGAAGCAACGCTCAGAGGATTTGCAGGTTAATGCTCACAGAGAAAATGAAGAGGTTGAAGTGAGTTGGCAATATTCTCTATAGAGTAGCGAGCGAGTTTATATACTACTTCATGCGTTAAATACCGAACAACTTGTCGAAACTAGATCCTTCACGATCTTGCCACGTGGAATCTGGTAGCAGACATTTTCTTTTTTCCTTTTTAATTAATTTATATATTTTTGTTTTTGGGGACACGACTAGTCAGCATACTCAAATAATTAGTGAATGGCAGATAAGATGAATGATAGATACGATAAGGTTGGTCTGTAAAACCTCTAATATAGCCGGAGGTAATAATAGACTAGATTGGGCTTTGAATGTTGGAAAAAAAATATATAAATGAATTATAAAATAAATAATGCATTTTAACTTCTAATCAATTCAATAATAATATGTCTTTCACATCTACATCTCGTGGTTATGAGTTTGAATCTTTCACCATATCCTAAAGTATTTTAATATTAAAAAAAATAAAAATAAAAATAAAAAAACTTTTTAACAAACTTAGGATCGTTTGTTTTTTGTCTGAGGAATTATTCTGAAAATTGAATAGGGACTGAAATATAAATCTGAATGATATGTTTATTTATTTATTTTATTTTTTCTCACATCTGAATGTACTGTTAACATGTTTTTTTTTAAAAAATAAAATAAAATTATCTGAAAATAAGTAATTTTACATTTATATCCATACTAATTAAAAAAAGTAATTTAACATGCAACATTCTTTATAAGATTTTATATGTTTTTCTACAAACAAAGTTCAATTTAACAAAATAAAAAATTTATCAAAGAATATAATTTGCATGTTCTGTAGACCAAGTTCAAGTTCAATTTATTGTCAAACAAAAATTCAAGTTCAATATGCACCATAAGCTAAATAAAAAATAAAAAGTACTTGAATTTTATTTTGAAATTGGTTATTGAATTATGTACATCTCTCTCTCTCTCTCTCTCTCTCTCTCTCTCTCTCTCTCTCTCTCTCTCTCTCTATATATATATATATATATATATATAAATATATATATATAAATTATTCTATAACATCTTCAAGCCATGGAATATACTAAATATGATAGACTAATTTATTGAACACTGCATGAATAGTTAGATAAAAAATAAAAATTTAAAAAGTTCTTACCGAGATTTCGTAGGAGCTAAGACTTATGATACCGGATCTAGGCAGAATGGGAATATACACCTCTGGATGACCGAAGAACCAAAAGAGATGCTGGTATAATATGGGGTCTCCCCCTCCAGCGGGATCAGAAAAGGTTGTATTAAAGTTTCAATTGGTTAATAACATGGTAATTGCCCCTGCCAGTACCGGAAGTGATAATAAAAGTGGAAGACAAATTCAA
This sequence comes from Acer negundo, assembly GCA_035582765.1. NCBI lineage: Eukaryota > Viridiplantae > Streptophyta > Magnoliopsida > Sapindales > Sapindaceae > Acer > Acer negundo. The sequence goes on along the minus strand of CM069241.1, from coordinate 11,762,890 downwards.
TTGTTCAATCCCTTGCAAATTTCAGCATGAGAAATGATTAGGGTTTTTTTTTTTTTTTTTTTTTTCTTCTTCTTCTTCTTCTTTCTTTCTTAAACCTGTTTAAAATAAGAAATATGTTAAAAGCAACAATTCTACACCATATTAAATTAAAATAAATTTGGAAATATATCTTCGTTGAAAGGATAGACTTGGAAGTGAATATTTTAATTGTAATTCAACTATTTGAAATTAAGCTAAAAGTTAGGATTTCTTACTTTTTATTTTAAGTTGTTTTTTGATATTTTTAAGTTGTTTGACCACTTAAAAAAAAAAAAAAAAACAACTTAATAAGTTTAATTCAGACCCATTAAGTTTTAAGTGATTAATAAGTTTAATTCAGACCCATTAAGTTTTAAGTGGAAAAAACAAACGACCCCTTAATAGTCGAACGCATTAGTGATGCACTTTGATAATAAGTTATTTCTTAATTTTTGTTATATATTTTCAAAATACATACTCTTTTATAGTATACGAGATGAGGTTGGTCAGATAATATACTCCTCACACCTACACTATGAAGTTGTAGGTTCGAGTTCTCCCCCTCTAAAAAAAAAAACCTCCGAATTTATGTAATACTTCAATTTAGTCTAGTTCTCCCTAATTAAAAATCCCGGCTACATCACTGGCCTGTCACACTCATATCACGAGGTTGTGGATTCGAGTTTCTCCCTCCTCCCTTATAAAACCTTGAATCATCATAATATTTCAAGAAAAAAAATAAAGTAAGTCAATAATAATAAGTCAAATAAATAAAAGTTGTTGAAGTATTTAATTTGTATGTTAAGATGTATACGTTTAATCCACTTCTATTGTATTATAATTTTATTCATGCTACCTTAATTGATTTTTTTGAATTTATTCTACACCTACGCAAAATGCACTAGAACATTTCTAACAGATGACTATCTGCCCAAGTAAAAATGAAAATTACTTTTTCAAAGGTGTGTTTTTTTCTTTGCCTTCTGATTTTGCAAAGCGTGTTTTTGGAAATATAATTTGCAGGGAAATTACCTCAAACTTACACATCAAGACTGCGTTTTCAACCAAAAATGAAGAATTCGGTAACATGTATATTAATTGATTTTTTTGAATTTATTCTACACCTACGCAAAATGCACTAGAACATTTCTAACAGATGACTATCTGCCCAAGTAAAAATGAAAATTACTTTTTCAAAGGAGTGTTTTTTTCTTTGCCTTCTGATTTTGCAAAGCGTGTTTTTGGAAATATAATTTGCAGGGAAATTACCTCAAACTTACACATCAAGACTGCGTTTTCAACCAAAAATGAAGAATTCGGTAACATGTATATTAATTTATAGGGGTTTTTACAATTTGGTCATAATCTAATTGGGAAAAGACATTTTTTTTACTTGTTAATTGATTTTTCAACAAATTGGACATAATATAATTCAAAATACAATAAATTGGTCCTAAGGTTAGTAAAAAATTAGGATCAATTTGTTGTATTTTGAATTATATTATGACCAATTTGTTGTATTTTAGGACTAATTTGTTGTATTTTGAATTATATTATGACCAATTTATTGAAAAATCAATTAGCATGTGAAAAAAATATATTTTCCCAATTAGATTGGGACCAAATTGTAAAAACCCTAATTTATACCATTATTACTCTAATTGTATTAATGCATTAAAACTTAAATCTGTTTTGTTACCTATAAAGGTTCCAAATAATTACAAAACACTTTCAAAAGGCATCCCTATAAGTGACACTATGCTTTGCCATTTGCCAATCATGAAGTGGACAAGGAAATCAAATAGGGATGCCTTTTGAAAGTGTTTTGTAATTATTTGGAACCTTTATAGGTAACAAAACAGATTTAAGTTTTAATGCATTAATACAATTAGAGTAATATACCAGTTAGATGTCAATCGGGAGCCATTGAGATCAAGCCCAATATCCGTAATCCGAATATCTAATTGAAAAATATGTACTCCCTTAATATCGAACGGAAAAACTCTCAACGCAAGGTCACAAGCTTGTAAAATGTTCGTGAACTGTTTAATTACCACAAATGTGGAAAGGAAGATGTGCGAAAATATGTGTTTATTAATTCATGCATTACTAATACTAGCTATGATCATTTAGCACTCTTTTACCGAAGAAATACTCCATTGCAATCATATCAAACACTGAAAGAAAACAACAATCATTGAGCATCATACTATTGTTAGGATTTGGTTTGTATTCCCATAAGAATCAAACGTATTAAACTGTTACGAAAGTGGTCCAAACAGATTCATATAATTGTGATTCAGGTGACATTGGAAAGAAGAGTCAAAGACAAAGCCAACGGTGAAAACGTCACCGGAATCCGATCTTGGACGTGCTTGTATGAGCCACCGGAAAGATTGTTGTGCAACACCTGCATGTTGTGCGTCGAATATATTTAGCGCATGATAACGGGTGGATATGTATTTTGGGGCCCAATTTGGCGTGTGGAACTCCTGGAAGACATGGAAAAATATGTGGGAAGTTGGTTTTCTTGTTGGGGAAGTTTTTGTTTCGGGAATACTTATTTAGGAAAGATTTGTTGGGTGGTTTCCAACTATTTATGGGAGTCTGATTTCTTAGAGACCAAGAATAGTAACCCTATAAATATTGAAGCTTATTCTTTGGTTGTATCCACTCGGAGAGACAACTAGGATAATTATAGACTAGTGAATCCGAGGAGTGAGGCTCGGGGAGATCCGGGAGGATACCCTAGGGATGTCCATATCTGGGGGGAGGCCCGGAAGGATATATATATATCAATGGAACATCTAGGGGTGCACTGAAGAGAGCGTTGTGAGTTGAGAACTAGAATGTAAGCTCGATTTTGAGCTTGGGTTCGGTAAGACTCAGTTGTAATTGGGGTTTGGGGATAGACAAAGAATATTTGAATTGTATAGTTATAACCATTTTTTACATATTGATATTTCTCTCTTGTCGTCATGACTCATGACGGCCGTGGTTTTCCCTGTTATAGGTTTTCTAAATAAATTTTATGTTTTATGATTGAATTTTTTTATATTATTTTTTCTACTAGTATATGTTATTTGTTATATTGTGAATATTAGGCATGCAACTTCATCATCACCTTTTCCCAACAACCATTACAAAGATATAAACATCATTGTTGGAAAGTTTAATATCTATTAGATTAATTAGAATTTTATTACTACTCTTGTGTAAATATCCAACGTAAAAAATATTAATATTTAATTAAACTTTAAATACTTCACGTTAAACATTGAATTTAGAAAGGTCGTATACGAGACAGGTATCTTGTGGGTTGGTATTGGTAGCGAAACCCTAATAAGTATATCAATTCATAGTATACTACTATCATGTACGTCATTCAATGAGAGGCGGTGGTGCAATGCAATGTTTTTTTTTTTTTACTTTTTTGGTGTTTGTTATTTTTATAATATTGTGTAGCCAACCCCACGTTTTTGCATGTTAAAATGTCAGAAAAATAGTAAAAGAGAAGTGGATTCTAGTAAAACTTTATCGATATATAATTTGAATATTTGATAGTGGGCTTTAAACTTTAAGGCACCAACCCCAAACCAAGCTTTGGCTTTTTGGAAAGGTCAAGCTATATATGACTAGTCAGTGAGTCACAACCTAAACGAAAACCAACCCGTGGTTTTGATTTCTTTCTTTAATTCTATGTTGCCTCAACAGTCAAGAGTCAAGACAAGGCACAGCCGCCTCAAATTTCTATTTCCCGACTCCAATTGGCTTGAAAATCTTTTGACATTACATAAATAATACTGTTACGTGACATTACATGAACTCATTGTAATTCATTGTATCTTCTTCGATTATTACAGGTCATGACTCATGAGTCTCCAAATTTCAATTATATTTCTCAACTACTTATTCTAATATTATTTGTTGTTCCTCTTTACCCTTATTATTTACTTAATTGGTATTGTAGAATGTACGTAGAGAGGCTAGCTTTATTTATTTGGCTAATTGGCACAGATGCCTCTTGAACTCTTCAGTAATTTACACGTTGTTCTCTAAACTTTTTTTTTTCAGCACTAAACCCCCTAAATTCTCGTAAATTTGTAAAAACTAACGAATTAACAACAGAAACCACATTCCGTCTGTTTTCAAGTCACGTGCGCCTCACGTGACAAGAACTTATTACACCAACCTCCCCTAAGATTTGCCCTAATACATTATTTTAAAAGAAAAATAAATATTTTTTTAAAAAAATATAATTAAAATTTTTAATTTATTTTAATAAATAGATTTTTTTTTTAAAAAAAGAAAGATCGATCTCCACCGTCCATCAATCACCATGGACGGTGGAGATCATATCATATCTTCAATAATTCATATAATTCAATAATTCCAACAACAAAAATTCACAAATCAATTACAAAAAATAAATCCACAAATCTCATTCAATAATTCATATCTTCTTCCTTCCTCTTCAATCAATTCCAAAAGGAAATCACAAAAATAAAATCCACAAATCTCATCTTCTTCAATCAACTCCAAAAACAAAATATATGGTAATAATAATCTGGAAAAAAAAATATTATTGCATTTAATAATAAATATAAAAAAAAAAAACAATTAAATTATTTCGTGTGGAATCTGTGAACACAGATCAAATTGATGCAAGCTCATATGAACAAACAATTTAATATTATTAAATGAAATAAAATACATTAAATTGATTCATGCCCAGATGAAAATAGAGGAATACAAATCCCTCTCTCTCACGCTGATCTCTCTATCTCCCCCTAATCCCTGTTCTCTTCTTTCTCTTCTTATGTTTCTCTATCCCCGATTCTTTTTTCTCTCTCTCCTGTTTCTCATCACTGATTTCTTCTTCTTCTTCTTCTTTCTCGTAGATCGAAAATGGAGGAGATTGATAGAGATGGATTTGCGAAGAGAGAGAGAGAGATAGAGAGCGATGAAAGAGACCGAGCAACGGCTAGAACCAGACCCGTAAAGACGACGCGACTGCAGTTGAAGGAGATCGAACACGAAGCGAAGAGAAGACGTGGCGACGGCGGCGGCGGCAGACCAAATCCGTAAAGAGAGAGAGAGAGTGCGACGAACTAGATGTGAAGAGGGAGAGAGAAGATGCGGCAGCTTTTGAATGGTGGTGGTGGCTAGGGTTTAGGTGTGGTGTTGGTGGAAGATGATGATGATGATGATGAGTGATGAGTGTGGTGGTGGTTGACCGGTGATGATGATAATGAGTGGTGGTTAGGGTTTTTGTTTTGTTTGGTTGTTGATAATAAGTTGTATTATTATTATTATTATTATTTATTATTTTTGTAATTGTATTATTATTATTATTATTATTTATTATTTTTGTAATTGTATTATTATTATTATTATTATTTATTATTTTTGTAATTGTATTATTATTATTATTATTATTATTATTATTATTATTATTATTATTTTGAAAGGGATTGTATTATTATTTAATCATTATTTTTATTTTTTATTTTTAAAATTTGATGACACATGTCAAATTTGTATTGGATAACAAATCAAGTCAATTGGTCAGAGGGGTATTCGGATCATATTATTATATTATTTTGGTTTAATGCAATTATGCATATAATAAGGGTAACTTAGTGCAATTTTCCCTAGACGGAATTAGGGTTTCGTTAGGTTTCCGTTAGCCATTGCCAATTTATGATAGTTTAGGGGGTTTAATGCCACAAAAAAAAAAAAAAAAAAAGCATAGGGGGCACAATATAAAATTTTAAAAAGTTCAAGGGGCATCGGTGCCAGTTAGCCAATTTATTTTTGTACGTAGTGTATGAAATATAATTTTTAAATGGTAATCGGTGTGAATGGATGGATGGATGGATGGTCATGCAATTGATTAAAGAAAGAGAACATATTTAGTGTATCAAAAGATTGATTTATGTGCTAGATATATCGTGTTAGATTTTTCGATGTGTGCTTAGAATGTTCCCTATAATAATCATATTTATTATTTTACTACGTAATATGGACTCGTAAGTCTAATAGGCACTTCAATTTAATTTTAGTTACAATTTTATCAAATTGGAATTTTCTTTAAATTAATTCTACACGAACATAGGGAGAAGAAAAGGCAACAATTAGAATTAAAAACAGCATTTGATTCGGTGATCCTTAAAAAAAGAAATAAACAAAGTTCCATCGTTGAGTGACAAATGAAAAATTCATGGAAAGTTATAATCCTCACCGCGTAATAGTGCTACTACACATTTTCATCGACGTTTTTCGACCGAAAAACCGAGAGCTAACTATCGAGACTTTAGACTATCTGGACACAAACTTCATGAAATGGTTCACACATGTTTATTACTGGGGGTAACAAGATCAAGTTGATAAGGATTAAAATATCCTTCATTTTTTTATTTATTTTTATGATCATAGATCATATTAATCACAGTTGAATAAGAGTTGACACCTCCATGAAGATGACTAAAGCAGATTCCACGATCCATATTTATAATTTATTCCTCCTTATTGCTCTTCCCATTAAAAAAAAAAAAATTCCTTGTGCCTTTCCATATTCATTAAATTAAGCTCGGTATGTTGCCACACATGTAAATATTAAATGTGTTATGCTATCTTTGGTTAAACCTAAATTAAAGTGATCTAATTAAGATTTAAAGTATTAAGGCTTAAGGGTATAATTGTCATGGAATTAATGTGTAGATACCAGAATGCTATATCTAATTTGATGAGGGGCCAAATTAGAAATAGTAAAACCTATAATAATCTAATTATTATATATTAGGGTTATGATCCCCAAATTACACGATCTTTTCAATTTGTCTATATCCTCATCAACAGAGCAATAGAGAACTTTTAGGGTTCACAAAGATCGTGATAATTTGGAAGATCACAACCCATCCACCAACATCCGACAATGTATTCAGGTACACTTCCGCTTTCTATTATCTCCATTTTCTCTTGAATTGATATGGGTTATTAATATGTATTTAGGGTTTGGTTAATCTGATATAGAAACATGTTTATGTTTAGATTCAAATTGATTATGTGCCTATTCATGTTGATTAGTTTTAATCAAATTTCTTACAAAGTGGTATCAGAGCCACCCATGATCGATTCTTGAGAATTTAAGGAATTTTCGGAGTTTTGTTGTGGTGTTAAAATCACTGTTATGATTTATATTGTTTAATATCAGTTATATTTTTTTTATATAAACTTGATATATATCACTGATACGTTGGTAGAGATATTAATATATATAAATATCCAATGTTTGGTGTTGTACTGATGCTTGCGTATTGGTAGAATATAAAGAAATATATTATTATTTTGTATTGTATGGTTTTCTTTTGGTGAGTTTTTGATCTGATGCAAACAGTATTATCTTATGAATATTGTTTGAGTTTTGGGTAACAGATCAGATTAAAAGTCTGCAGTATTTATATTACATATATATAAAGTCACTTGAGTTTTCGTGTCTTTCTCGATCGGTTTAAAGATAAAAATAATTTTGTATTGTGAACAAATATATATATATATATATATATATATATATTTTCATCAGACTATAAATTTTTTTTTTTTTTTTTTTAAAAGGGATTCAGATCGGTCATAGAAACCGATATTTAAGGTGTTAGATTCATATCCGATATGGATACGGGGTAGATAACCTTGACCCACACTTGCAGCGCCAACACCGTTCGACGGGCGATTTACGGCGATGATTTGGATCGACGAACGTCGATCATGTTTAGTCCGCTATTCATTCGATCCATGTTGATCGATCGTCATAGGTTCCGCTGCTTGTGTTGCTATGCCCCGTGGTGGCTATGGCTACGGCGGCGCACGAAGAAATAGGGTTGACATATCGTTTTTTTTTTTTTTTTTACCTCAGGCCCTTGTGTTGAAAATTTGAAATTCTTGAGGGGTCCGTTTTGTAATTATTTTGGGCTATTATGTGATTTTGACAAAATATTAGGGTCTATTTAAAATTATTATAACTTTAGAGCCTTTTATATAATTGTGCAAACTAAGGGCGATTTGTAATTTTAAAATTAAGGGACCTTTCTGTAATTTTACACAATCAAGGGCTGTTTTGGAATTTTAAAAAATTTATTCAACCCAAATTCAAATATTATGTGGTATACCTTTTATGGTTAAATAATGTAGTCCATCATTCTAAATTGGCTAATTGAAACAAGATGTCATTAAAGTGACATCTCTTGTGTAGATTGTTCATGAGAGATGTTGGATGTTTGCGTGTGTGCGTGTGTGCAAATTCATACGGGTATTAGCCAGCCCAAAGAAAGGTTAATACTTTGGCCGAATTGTATACACACTTGTGGTGGTAAACATATGACAATTATAAGGTTTTACATGTAAATAATAAGTCGATTCAAAGATAGATTTATTATTTGATATGAATTATTGTCAATGCTTAATCACTACAACAAAAGTACCACTTACAGTTAATATTGTGTGTGTAAATTCATGCGGGTATTGATCGGCCTAAAGGAAGGTTAAAACTTGACCGAATTGCACACACACATGTGGTGATAAACATGTGACAATTATAAGGTCTTACATGTGAATAATAAGTCGATCCAAAGATAGATTTATTATTTGACATGAATTATTGTCAATGGTTGATCATTACAACAAGATTACCACTTAAAGTTAATATTGTGTGTGTGAATTCATGCGGGTATTAGCCGGCCCAAAGGAAGGTTAATACTTGGCCGAATTGCACACACACTTGTAGTAGTAAACATGTGACAATTATAAGGTTTTACATGTGAATAATAAGTCGATCCAAAGATAGATTTATTATTTGACATGAATTATTGTCGATGTTTGATAACTACAACAAGAGTACCGCTTACAATTAATATTACTGTCCAAAGACTTGATATTAATATTGTGCTAGGTATCTTGAGATGGGACTTACCAATATTTGAATTTGTTGATTATTGTATTTGGTTATTAATGTGAGCATGTTTGTTTGTTTGTTTTGTTCTCTTTACGGCTAGTATTTCTACTATATTTGCTAATATCAACTCTATACCCATGTTTAATGGGACCAACTTTAAAGATTGGAAAGAGAACATAGAAATTGTTCTCGGCTGCATGGATCTAGACCTTGCACTTCGGAGTGAGCAGCCCGCTTCTCTTACAAATGCAAGTTCTCCTGATGACAAGAAGAACTTTGAGAAGTGAGATCGCTCAAATCGTATGAGTCTTATGATCATTAAGCACGGCATTCCGGAGGCATTTAGAGGTACGGTATCTGAAGAGATAACTAAAGCCAAAGAGTTCCTAGCCGAAATTGAAAAGCGTTTTGCGAAAAACGATAAGGCAGAAACAAGCGCGCTTTTGCAAAGCTTGATTTCTATGAAATACAAAAGCAATGGGAACATAAGGGAATACATTATGGAAATGTCTCATATTACTTCTAAGCTTAAGGCACTGAAGCTCGAACTGTCTGATGACTTGCTCGAGCATTTGGTATTAATATCACTTCCTGCACAATATGGTCAATTTAAGGTCAGTTACAACTGTCAAAAGGATAAATGGACTCTTAATGAGTTCATTTTTTACTGTGTGCAAAAGGAAGAGAGATTGAAACAAGACATGACTGAAAATGCTCATTTGGCTAGCACCTCTAAAGATAAGGACAAAATGAGTGTCAGGTCTGACCGTGGTGGTGAATACTACGGCAAATATGACGGTTTAGGTGAACAGTTTATATTCTGAACCGAATGCCAACTAAAGCAGTTGCAGAAACACCTTATGAGCTTTAGACAGACAGAAAACTTAGTCAAAAGCATTTTCACATTTGGGGATGTCCAGTTGAGGTAAGGCCTTATAGGCCACATGAAAAGAAATTGGACTCCAAAACTGTAAGCAGCTACTTCATTGACTACTCTGAGCGATCTTGGGGCTATAAGTTTTAAGATCCCACACTTAGGTCAATTTTTGAGACGGGAACTATAACATTTTTTGAGGATGTTGAGTTTTGGGGAGAAATAAGGTTAGAGACATTGTCTTTGAGGAGGAATCAATTTCGACTCCCACTATCACTTTTGACAATGTGCATGTTTTTATATCTGTCATTGATCAAGAAGTGAATCTAGATCCTCAACCAGACAATGTTAATCAACCCCCCATTCAAAATGAGGTAATTGTTCCTGAGGAACAAACTCAACAACCTCAAGAACCAATGTCATTAAGGCGATCCACTAGAGAAAAGAGAAATGTTATTCCGGACGATTTTATCGTATTTCTCCAAGAACATGAGGAAGACATTGGAATGGTGGAAGATGATCCAATCAACCTCCATCAAGCCATGCAAGGTTCCAACTCTCAAAAGTGGATTGATGTCATGAATGAGGAGTATAAGTCTATGCAAGACAATAAGGTTTGGGAACTTGTCCTATTACCAGAAGATGCGAAACCCATTGGTTGTAAATGGATTTTTAAAACCAAAAGGGATTCGAAAGGTAATGTGGAGAAGTATAAGGCTCGTCTTGTAGCTAAAGACTTTACCCAAAAGGAAATGATTGACTTTAAAGAGACTTTCTCTCCAGTTTCAACGAAAGACTCTTTTAGGACAATCATGGCACTTGTTGCACATTTTGACCTTAAGATTCATCAGATGGATGTCAAGATGACGTTTCTCAATGGTGAAATTGACGAAACAATTTATATAGGGCAGCCAGAAAACTTTGAGTCGGAAGACTCAAAGAATATGGTCTGTAAATTGACAAAATCTATCTATGGACTCAAACAAGCTTCCCGTCAATGGTATCACATGTTTCATCAAGTGATTATCTCATTTAGTTTTGAGATAAACGTTGTTGATAAATGTGTGTATCACAAATTCAGTGGGAGTAAGCACATATTCTTGGTTTTATATGTTGATGACATACTGCTTGCCACAAATGATATAGGCATATTGCACGAAACCAAGGGATTTCTATCAGAGAATTTTGAGATGAAAGATCTTGGTGACGCCTTTTTTGTATTAGGGATCCAGATACAACGAGATCATTCTCGAAGTATTCTTGGATTATCACAAAGAAGCTATATCGATAAAGCACTCAAAAGGTTTGACATGTAGGACAGCAAACCAGGTGACACCTCTATTGCTAAAGGAGACAAGTTCAATCTCAATCAGTGCCCTAAAAATAACCTTGAAGTTAAGGAAATGCAGAAGATTCCCTATGCATCAGCTGTAGGGAGTCCAATGTATGCTCAGGTGTGTACGCGTCCGGATATTGCGTACATTGTTGATATGTTAGGAAGATATTTAAGTAACCCTGAGATTGATCATTGGAAAGCAGCCAAGGGGGTTATGAGGTATTTGCATAGAACAAAAGATCACATGCTCACATATAGGAGATCGGATCAGTTTGAGATCATAGGGTATTCCGACTCCGATTATGCTGGATGCCATGGCAGCAGAGCTTGTAGCATGCTATGAGGCATCCAACCTTAGAATATGGCTGCAGAATTTTGTCACCGGGCTGCGCATTCTGAAGGGTATTGAAATACCATTCAAACTATATTGTGACAATAAGTCAGCAATGTTATATTCCAACAACATGAGCTCATCTAGGTCAAAACATATTAACATTAAATTCCTAGTTGTAAAGGTGAGAGTGCAGAGTGCAGAGTGGACATATATCCATAGAGCACATTGAGACAAACTCCATGATAGTGGACCTGCTTATAAAGGGATTACCACCCAAGGTCTTTCATGAGCACACTGCTCATATGAGTGTTATTTTGTATGAGAATGTCACATTATAATGGGAGTTTGTATCATTTTGCATTTTATTGCTTTATGTTTGATTTTGGACATGTTATAGGGGTTTTTTGTCAGCACAACACGTCAGCGAAGATAATGGGTAAATGCGGAAATATAGTGATTCCACGTCATTAAAAGTCAAATGTGAGACACGTTATCAAAATGGTCAACATGAATGTGTGACATCATCATATAATGGGCCATCCGTAAATAGAATCTAGTGGGCTAAAGATTCTGCTCGGCTAAGATTCTGCTCGGCCAGGAATCTACTTGGCCAGGACTCTACTCGGCCAGGAATCTACTCAGCCAGGAATCTGCTCGGCCAAGATTCTAGTCAGCCAAAAACGGGAGATACAACTTTACCAAGATACATTATATCAGGAAGAGATCTGCATAGATACGAAATCTTAGGATAATATTCCAATAAAGAAATATCTCTATTTCCTCTCCAGTACCAAAGAAGTCTAATTAGGAAAGAACTCTAAGCTTCCAGAAGGATAAACACCAAATGGGAAACAAGTCCTAATTGGTCTACTCTACCAAAATCCTATACAAACTTTAATTAATGAGTCCACCACTAATACGACAGTAACTAGGGCAGCCCTAGATCGAACCCTATAAATACATCCATGTACTTATGATATCATTATCATTATGATCAACACCATGAGCAGTTTATGCTTTCATGAGAAAAGAGATACAAAACACAAGCAATCATCTGAGAGAAAAACGAGTATTGAGTGTGCAATCATTATATTCATAGTGGATCTCTTCTCGCCGTCACCAGCACCGTGGATGTTTCCCCACCTTGGGGTTTTACCACATAAAACATGTGTTATGTTTGATTTATTTTTTATTTCTTTCTTTTCCACATTACTATTTTTAAATACGAACGAATCGTATCACATCCACGTAGAGAAAGAGGCTTTGATTATTCAACCCTAGATTGGTTAAAGTTTTGATCTGCCTACGTGTTATTGTTTAGCGGTTGACTTTTCAACAATCCAAAAATCACCGTCAATAGGACATACTTATGCATTTATGTATTTGGATATTTTTCTGATCATAAATAAAGTATTCAGTTTATTTCACTCTGTTACATTGTGTTAAGTATTGATCTCACTAAAGAATAAAGTAAGATCAGTGGAAATAGACATGTATAAATCACATTGCATGTAATTTCCATGCTACACATCCATAATTGATCTATGTCATTTGGTTGTGTTGATGTACGTGACCATTGATGAGTTTAGTCACGCTAAATGTGACGAAAACCGCTTTGATCCTATAACGGCATAATTAATGGACGAGATTGTTCGGATATACCCTAAAATTATGATAGCAAATTTTGTAGCTCATAAAGTCATACACATTTGTACAGTTACATATGTGGCCCAGTGGGAGATTGTCGGAAAATTCTATCATGTGGGGCCACACATGTAAATATTAAATGTGTTATGCTATCTTTGGTTAAGCATAAATTAAAGTGATCTAATTAAGATTTAAAATATTAAGGCTTAAGGGTATAATTGTCATAGAATTAATATGTAGATATCAGAATGTTATATCTAATTTAATGAGGGGCCAAATTAGAAATAGTAAAACCTATAATAATCTAATTATTATATATTTGGGTTATGGTCCCCAAATTACACGATCTTTTCAGTTTGTCTGTATTCCCATCAACAGAGCAATAGAGAACTTGTAGGGTTCACAAAGATCGTAATAATTTGAAAGATCATAACCCGTCCACCAACATCCGGCAACAAATTCAAGTACACTTCCGCTTTCTATTATCTCCCTTTTCTCTTGAATTAATATGGGTTATTAATATGTATTTAGGGTTTGATTAATTTGATATAGAAACATGCTTAGGTTTAGATTCGGATTGATTATGTGCCTATTCATGTTGATTAGTTTTAAGCAAATTTCTTACATGGTAAACTTGCACGGTCGAGTTTTGTAATGGGTTTTATGTGCATTAATATCAAAAAAAAATAAAAATTTAAAAATGCTTATTCTTTAAATTAAAATGGGATTACTTGTTTCTAATATAATCGTTCATTTGGTGTAGCTAGCCTTCTTTTGTAAGAATAATGAATATGCTCTTTTTTTCTTTTATCTTTTATCTTTTTTCATTTTTATAAGTATTGCAATAGATTCTTACACGGGTTAAAGGACTACCGTGACATACCGAAATCAAATAGTACTTATATGGCTTATATATTTACTCTCATAATTAATGATAATTTCACCTGCAACATTAGGGAGAAAACTCTTATAAACAATACATATACGACCCAAATATCTATATTATAGACCTCTTTCGATATCAAACATTACATATGTAATACAGATATTTGCTCTCATAACAGACCCAAATATACACTCTTATAACGGGAAATATCTAATCCAAGAGCATTAGAATGAAAACTTTCTATATATGTTTATAAAATACTCACGATGAGATTCTAACCCACCATCACAAATGTGGAGTATGAGGGCACCACCACTCATCTGATTAGTGATTACACAAGCAATATTTATCTTGGAAAATATTAGAAGTACGTGCAACACATGCATTTACTTTATTCCAAGTATAGAATATAAATGAGAAAATTGCATGCAATTAGCTATGGATATATACTCCTAAATTTGACAAGCATGCCACGATGCTAGATACACATTCCCTAATTTCAAAATATTCTTACAAATCGTCGCAATTAAGATATATAAGAATAACACAGCTTGCAAAAAAAAAAAAAAAAACTAAATCATATGTTAAAAATTCAAAATAATTATTGTCGAAAACCATTTACACATTGATGAAATTTATGTGTAAAGAATCTGAATTTTCTTACATGGAATTCATTAAAAAAGCAAGAGTTAATTAAAACCATTCCAAAATTTGAGAGTTTATTATTAATTACTATCATAATCAGCTTCAAATTAATAGACTTAACGCCATTAAAAAAAAAAAAAAAAAAAAATATGGGGAGTATTACCACATCTTTTATAAAATGGAATACCAACCAAGAATATGAGAAACTTTCGTGCACATGCATGAAAAAGATTGATGCAAAAAAAGCAGCCATAATCTAACCATTCAAAGTGGTCTTAAGAAATATATATGTAGTGGCATAAGTTCCAAATCGCCCTGAACCGGTCATTTTACAGGACACAGTCACACAGCAATCAAAAAGTGTTATAAGAATGAGTAGTGCACATCATTACAAGTTTACAACATATATTATAATGGTTATTGGTGTTGATAGGTTTTAATCATGCATGGTGCTATCCACCGTCGACTGTAAGTGGTTATCTTGTTGGAGAAAATCTTGCATGCACCCGATGCAATGCTTCCGTCCAATAGATGCATACCGTATATTAAGGAAAACCAATCAAATGAGTTTTTCATGCCACATGGTATGCACCCTATGATGTATTGCATCATATGCATACAAGTTTTTATCTTGTTCTGCTAATTTGGTCTTTTATTAGTCAATGATCGACCACATTTTGACAGCAGTAAAAGTTGACAAATTAAAGCCTATTTAATTTGTAAAACTTTGAATAAATTGCAAACTCGTCAACATAGTATGAGTGCACTGTAGAACCAAGTATGACTCGTTTTCTTACATTTTATATTCATATACATAAAGCTGGCATTGATCAATTACACAGATTTGGTTATTAATTGACAATTATATACTTTAATTAGGTTTATATAATTTTAATTATTTTGTAAAACGTCAAATTGTCTTCTTCATGTTGTACGTAGTTTCTTAATTTGTCAAAATGATGTATGACCAATGCTTTTGCCTTTTGGCTGTATAATAGTCCACTTAAAAAGCTAGCACAGTTGTGATCCAAAACTCAACTCATTAATTAATGATTGAGAAATTTGTCAATTACTAATCGCCAACTTTCGGCAAGAAATCCTATATTTTCCATCGAGACAGAAAACAATTGTATTCACTAATTATATGACTTAATTGTCGTATGAGAGTTGATATTGATATTTATAAAACTAATTAGTAAACTTATATTTTATTAAAAATTTTAATTATAAAAATATCCCAATATAAATTTACCAACAAGAATAAATTACTTTAATTAAAAATAAATCAAATAATATATACACTCATTAATTACACAAATATCTTTAAGTATATTTTTTTTTAAAAAAAAAAAAAAAAAACTTACCTTAAAAATAAATAAATAAATAAATAAAATAAATAAAATAAAAACTTATGATAAACCCTAATTAAATTCTAATTTTATTTCAGATATCAAATTTTTTCATCATCACATGATTATCATATTGTTTTTGTCATTCTTTTATGTATAGTTATAAACTCTATCAAAAAACAACATTTTTTTTTTACTATAGCTGTAAATATTAATTATTTTTTATTTTTTATTTTTTAAAAATAGTTATAGATGTCAATAAGAAATTTTTTTAAGATAACTATATAAATAAGAGAATTCCAAATTAAAAATCTTTTGACCATATATATATTCACTTTTATAAGGCTCATATATTTCCAAAAGTAAATTTGTCCATCATTAAAAAAGGATTTGATTCCAAAAATAATATGATTTTTTTTATAAATTGGGTGTGGTAATAATTTAAGAGTGTTTATAAATAATGAGTAATGCTACATTGTCCAAATTTTGTGCCTAAATCTGGTGCCCAAATGATGTGGCAACATTGTAGACCATTTATTTAAATCATGCAAATCTAATAAAATTTAAATGAATGGGTCTACAATGTTGCCACTTCATTTGGACACCAGATTTTGACACAAAATTTGAACAATGTAGTATTACTCATAAATAATATATATTAAAAATGAATATATTTATTTCAATGAGGGTACTGTTGGCATTAGGATGCATGTTTATAGTAATATTTAATTTTTAAATTTTAGATATGGGTGTACTTATAAAAATAGGTGTATTAATAAGTTTTATGAGTGTCAATATCCGTACCCTTACAATATATATATATAAATTCTTTATTTTATATTTATTGTCTAATAAGTACTTTGTAAAAAAATAATAATAACTAGTTAGACATTTACCCAAAAAAAAAAACCCCTTTTTATGATTTTTAGTAGGATATATTGATCACCACTCGAAAGTGTGAAGAGAGTAAGAGTGTGCAGCAAATCGAATCCGATCTGATCTAATCTTAGAGTGGAATCCGATCCAATTACAATTATATATGATCATATCAAATTCAATTGTAAAATACTTAAAAATCCGTTCTAATCCAATGATATGAAGCAATTCCTAATATATATAAAATTTAAAGCATTCGTAAAATTAACAAAATCAAATTATTAATTCATACAGTACTAACGAGATAAGATTGGTCCGATGGTAAACCCCCCACACCTGCACCAAGAGGTTGTGGGTTCAAGTCTCTCAGCTTTCCCTACAAAAAAAAAAAAAAAAAAAAAAAAAACTCATAAATTTATGCAATAGTGTAATACATAATTTCAATAAAAATTACAAACGTAATAAAATGATCCAAAATTTTAAAATAAAAATATAATCATTTATTATAATTTAAATTACAACTTCTATTTTGACGGATCTAATAAATTGACAAATTTTCAAATGAAAATTCATAATCCGATCCGACCCTATAGATTTTAAAATTTATCATTAATTCAACCCAGTCAATAATTCCTGTTGGATTAGATCGGAATAATCTCCACGAGACGACCACTAAAACAAAAATCCAAATTAAACTTTTAAACGTCAACATGGGGTCCCACCAATCGAGCTCGACACTCTGAACCTATGCGGAGCCGACGTGGCAAAGACGAATACGTAACAATGTCCTCCGCATTTCTGACGTGGACGTCACACGTGGTAAGCTGTTACTGGAATACTGGGTCTATCCTTTTTTCACCGGGCCCCACATTCCTCATGTGCGACTAACTGACCAGACCACCCGTCAAACACGATTTTGTTAAGTGATATGTGTCGGTTTATGCAACTTATGAATCATTATTTTGTATGATTAATCGATGAATTAATAAAGTTTTTTTTTTTTTTTTCAAGTAGATAATTTATCTTTATATCTTAATTATGAGATTATGTTTTTGAATGTAATTACTTTTGTGATTACCATAGAGGGTAAACCTACGGTTGTCGTAAACTGAGCTCTTGCAACTTGTAGATAAGGTCTTTTTTGATCGAGACTTGTCAACCGCTCCGAAAGCCTGCAAAAGAAAAGAAATAAGAAGAATAATTGGTTGATCCTTAAATTTAACCTTAAGCTCAGTTTGAAGAGTTTTTTCAAGTAGATATTTTAGGTGTAAATATTATAAAGTAGATTTTTAACAAGCTTTTAATAGGAAAATGTTGATTGTTTGGTTGTCAATTATAAAAAGCTTTTTTAAATGATAGGATTACTAAAATATTTAAAAACTATTTTAAATGATAGGGTTAAAAAAAACTCAAAAAGATCTATTTGGAAAAACTTAAAATTTGAGCTTCTCTAAGTAGACGTAAAACAAATTTTTAATCATCTAAAAGCTCTACTAAGTGACAACCAAACGTTACCAAAAAATTTGAAAAGAACTTTTTTAATTAAAAAAGTTCTTTTAGCTGGTATACAAGCTCTTTCAAATGAACATTTATTTTGCTTGGGAAGAAGAATTGGTCGAACCTTGAATTTAGCCTTATTTTGCTTGGTCTGAGTGTGGTATTGACTGATGCAAGGCTTCGAGAGATGCAACTGGTAAATTAAACGTGAAGAATGTAAAAAACGAGAGCTTTATGTGGCCTGATTTTTAATCTCTCCACAGTTTCGGCACGCAGAATAGCTTTCAGTTCTTAGAAAAATCAAAATCCCTCTCCAATGAGAGGGTTGTTGTATTTATAGGGGTTTTCAAAGGCAGTTGGTTAGTGATTCGTAAAGGATCCAATCCCTGAAATCCCGGTCAAATTTCGTGGGATAAGTAATCTATGACTCATTCAAACCCTGCTTCTGTTATCATATGGCAGTTGCAGAGTGATTGAGTCAAACTCAAACTCTACAAAATACAAGGGATTTTCGGGTCGACCCACCTCAGGTGGATCTATACCAGGTCCAATGTAATATCGATTATAGGCTTAAACGTTGGGTCTAAGAGCCATTTTTTGCTACCACAATTACAACAATGTAATCTGTTGTTTTCTTTACCTAACTAATAATTAGCCAAAAAAAAAAAATCTTGGGTGTAAGGTCAGAGTGCATATTCCTCAACTATCCGGATAAATTTTGTAACATACTGCAATCAAAACATGGAAGCATATTCTTTTGGTACTTCTTCGAGCCCCAAAACAATTAAATAGTAAAAGCCGCTTGCTCCTATTGTCTTAAAATGGCTCATCACCCCAACAACATATTAATGTACAATATTTATAATACAAATGGAAGTTTCGTGGCAAGACAGTCTCATCGAAGATTTTCTCCTTCTAATGTGTATTAGAAAATTTATTAAACTATGTTTACCGTCATATGATACTATATATCATTTTTAGAATGATTGGTCGGGATTGATCATAATTCATAATTATTTAATTTGAGACCTCCTTGATTAGATAATCTGTTGACGGATGTTTAAGACACACCATTGACCTAATGATCAATACCATCAAGCTATAATATATATATACTTTGTGTGAGTTTCCATGGACATGGAAGCGCCCAAATCTCTGAATAGTGTCGTATATGCTGCAACTTCACGTTGAATATATATGATTATTAATTAGCCGACTTTATATTATCATTGGACCCCATAAAAAAAAGAGTCAGACATGTAGAGGGTTGTCCACGTCAGCTTTTCACACTTCAATCCTCTCATATTTGGACACGTGTCTAACATGTTTGTGTAGTGGGCAGCTTACAGCACGTGTAAATTTGTTTTATACGGCGGGTCAGAACGGATCGGATCGGATCGAATCAAATGGTGATACTGGAAATCTCATCATCAGATCTTACCAGTCTGATTCGAGAAAAATTTACATAGGACATTCTCATTGCTATTTGGTGAGACCGTCCAATATAAATGTGTCATGTGATATTTTTAAATTATAGTTTCATATTTTCAATATATTTTATACATTTATATCAGATAGTCTTATCAAGTGACGATAAAACCATAACATTTAAGTTTTTCTCCTCTGATTCATCGATAACTGGGTTGGTATTTTGTACGCAACAGTATGCATAGCCACATGATTTTTTTTATAGGAACAAAATCTGATTGGAACTTGGACTCAATAAAATATTTATTTGCATTGCATGCTACATGGTGGGATGTTTGTCAGCTTTCAAATTAGTGAAGTTTAGGAAGAAGAAAAAAAAAAATGAAGTTTATTATAATATTATAAATTGATTAATTTTAACCCAATTCAACATTATAAAGACCTTAGATTATAATTCAATCTTAACAGTACATGTGATAATCCTTCCAAAAAAAAAAAAAAAACAGAAACAAAACCAGTACGTGAAAAGAAGTACGTGGAAATTTGAGGTAATAATCACTAAATTGATAGTTTAATTCATTGTTCTAGTAGGCGAGTCATAGGCAGACCGACACCTAGCACCGCCTGTAGATGATCAATCTACAATTGTTGTAGATCTCGGGTCGGATTCGAGTTAGGCCCAAACAACTTGGTCTAACCTTTGTCGAATCGAGTATGTCGTCCGCTCCTTTAACATGCAAAAAATATGAAAACTAACAAAAAAAGATAAAACAAAGAGGTAAGGAATTGTTCTTAGCCTTAGGTGCGTTTGGGCCGAGCATGGAAGTAGGAAATGATTTCAAAGTAAATGACAAAAGGATTCCGATAGCCGGAGTTCGTCTGGGTAGAGTTTTGACACGCAAATAAGCTTTAGGAAAATGAAAGAAAATCATAATCCTTTCTTTGGGGTGAGGGTTCTATTTATAGGTCTTTCCATAAGGTTGATCATGGAAGATCGTTGGAGTGTATCCCTGAAATCTTGGATCAAATTTCACCGGATAACATGATATTTGACGGCTGGTTCAAATATAAGATAAGCCATAATAGTTGAGTTGGAGTAAAAATGTTTGACTAAATCAAACTGGGATTCAAGCATGGTCTCTTGGGTCGACCCGAATCAAGTGGGCCTAGACCGAGTCAAACACGAAATTGGTCGTGGGCTTAAACGTTGGGTCTAAGGATCAATTTTAGCTACAACACCGCTAAGGTAGTAAGGAATTATTTATTTATTTTTTATTTTTTACCTCTCATACACAAACATACAATATACATAAGTATAAAAGTGAATTCACATCTTGTACTATGTCCCTTCTCATAAAAACAACTTGATCTCTTGGATGCCCGGTTGAGTTTTCAAACACCATCGATTATCATCTTGAATGTGGGGGGTTTATCTAGGTGACCTACCATTACCAATCGTTAACAAATAACAATGTCATTTCAAAACGATCAAACAAATAGATGGACAGATCACGATATATACCAACATTTTGTAGCTCATAAATCAGACGGTCAACATGACAGCACACACAGTATGACCAATTTTGTGGTAGGTTAAATGGCCCCCACACCAGATTGATCAATTTGTGGATAATCGTAAACTACAACGTACTCCATCTGTAATGTATGGTATTCCGATCACAAATATTAGTATGTAAAACATGGTGATGATCTTGACGGTGATGGCAATGATGGGGTCCACTCAATTATATACGTATATATATCCAAATGGAATTTGAAGAACCCACGTAAAGACGTACAATATTATTAACAACTTCCTTTGCATAATCAGACAAAAGGGAAAATCTGTATACACTTCAAACTTCAAAGTGTATATACCAAACTGAAATGAAAGAAACAAAAACTCTTGGCAAAGAGGTCGAACATTTCATTTTCACTTTTGTGATAGTAGTTACAAATTGTGATAAAGACCCCTCGGGAGTTGTATCATGAACCGTGTTTGTAACGATTGATATAATTAATCTTGTTTTGTCTTCTATGGTTTTTTTTTTTTATTTTTTTATTTTTTATAACATTTTTATGCAAGATATCATACAAGCTAATAACATGTGTGAGCGTACATAACTCTTAACACATGTGGCAGTCAATCTCCCTTTCACATTGGTGGTGAGGGGTTCAAATCCTACCATACGCATTTCATAAGCACTTATGAGAAGTATTTGATAGATAGAGCACTAGTATAACTAGAGTTTTACTAGAAACCGAAAACTCAATAAATGATAGTCACCAACTCACTTTATTAAAAAAAAAAATTGTAATAATAATATGTGTGAGCTTATTACACGGCCAGGTGCCAGATAATATGAATTGAGTTAGATTGAATTCGGCCTCACAAATCAAAATCAAGATTGTGAGGGTCTGATTGAGTCCATTGATGTTAACAAAAACAAAAATCCTCAATAATTGCCTAATTGAGTATAAACAAAAAAAAAAATCCTCATTTATTCCTCAATAATTGAGATTTGATGACATCATTAATTAATTGTACTGAATTGCACGTTATTAGCATTTTGATCATTAAGATTTAAGACCGTCTTGATGCATTCAATCATACAATTTTTCATTATTTAAGGGGTGATTAATCAACTAAAAGTTAGAAATTGACATGTAAATCAATATTTTTGTTTGAAGGGATTTGATTTAATTATTGAGTGTTGAGAATGTTTTTAAAGTGTCTAAATGAGATAAGTGAAAAAAGTGTTCAACATTCAACTATTACTTGTGAGAGTTAAACAATAAGGTCTATTTTCCGAAAGATTGCTACATTTATAAAGGAGAAAATTACCATCAACTATCATGAGATTTGTCTTTTCACAACCGGAAACAACTTTATGATTAATTGGTAATAAGCACCCCGATTGGAGCATAGGACGGGGGGCACCCCCCTGAATTTTTGAAAATTTACAAATTTACCTATATTTTAATTTTTATAATATCCTTACTTTTTAAGTCTTTGTGTTTTTACCTCTATTTTTTTTTTCTAGTTTTTCTATATATGAGAAATCTAATATTTTTCCATCAAATCACATTAAAAAAAAAAAAAAAAATCATTGATTCCATATATATATATAATATTTCTTTTGATGTCATAAATATAAATGAAAATCGAATTATAACATATATTTTGTATCTCATCTAATATTATTTTCTCATTCAAATAATTTTGTTCTCTCTTATAATCTTACTTATCTCACTCACCCTAATACCATATTTTATATTTGATATGTTATTTATTTTTAAATAATCAATATGTGTTGATTTATATAATTAAAACATGTCAACCAAACATATACATATATTATACAATATAAGATTGGCCTAGTGGTATGCCTATCACACCCACACTACGGAGTTATGTATTCGATTCTCTCTCCCTCCCCATACCCCGAATTATTATAATATTTCTAAAACATGTACATATATTTATGTTTAACTGTCATGATATTTTATCAAACAAACTTTTATAATTTTTAAAAACTAAAATAGTTTTTGGATGTTAGAAAAATACTATGAGTACAATTTAAATTTTAATTAGTTTTTTAACTCCTAAACACTATTATTGAATCACGAATAAAGGGCCATAAGATTTTCCTATATTATTTTTAGAGTAATTTTTAGACATTCTAACTCCATAAATTATTATCAAGAAAAAAAAAAAAAAAAAACTCTATAAATTAATTTATATTCCAACTATTACTATATCGATTGTCAAATGAATAAATATTAACAGTATTTTTTTTTTTTTTTAATTAATTCTTTCTTTAACATACCCTCTAAAGTATATGATATAACTCATTATATTGACTTTCTGTTTGGTTGTTTAAAGGTGGCAGTGATGTTTTTTGTTCGAGACCTGATTGTTTTTTGGTGTATTGGTTTGTTTATTTTGTTTTGGGTAGTTGGGGTTTTGGGCTTCATCGACTTTAGGGAGCTGTTTAGTTGCTCTTTGGGGGCTTTTTTAATAAAGTTTTTGTTATTTAAAACAAAAAACAAAACATAAAAACAAAAATAAATAAATAATTCATTGTACTACGACACCCCCTCTAGATACCATTTCTGACTCCGTCCCTGCCGACTATTAGTCGATATCATTACGATCCTCTAAGTTACTATATATGTGGAGATCATAGTTACTTGTGGATAACTTATTCTTATATTAGTGCTTTTAAATGCACTCCACATACTCTCTAATGACACCACTTATGAAAATTGGAAGATCATTATATACATCACTAAGTAAATGGTTGGGATGTGTTTGGCAACTCTCCAAATAGTTCGGTCAAGCTTGATATCGTAGAGGATTGAAATTTGGTTGGGGCCCAATAATTACAAGTCTGAAATAGAACTGGGTTTTTTTTTTACACAAGATTTTTTTTATATATCATAATTTTGAAGTTAAAAGAATAATAATAATAATAATAATAATGATCATAATAATGAAAGCTGGTTTAAGGAAGTGCTAGTTCAATCATTTTTAAAATTGTTGGATTCTGTTTGAATTATATATAATTATTGTAATTGAAAATATTAGTTTAATTAAACGATGAAACTAACAGCTATAAGACGAATTTTCAATAATGCAAATGAGTTTCTTAATAAATAAAAATTGAAGAAGGTTTCTTATATAGATATATAATCAAGAAATATAGCAAACGAATCAAAATATAATGTAGTCATAGTGATTTACAAGCATAATTCAAGCAAACATATGAGAAAATTAATGAGATTCTAACATACTAACGACTTATTAATTTTTCGAAATGAACCTGAAAATTAAATTAGTCCCTTACTAATAATTTCAATTAGTTGTTATATTTTTTAAAGTATATTTTGGTATTTTTAGTAAAATTTTAACATTAAAAGGTCCATTTACTCAGAGGATTGTTGAGTTAAAAGTTAATTATTAAAAATTAGTGTCCCTTACTAATAATTTCAATTAGTTGTTATATTTTTTAAAGTATATTTTGGTATTTTTAGTAAAATTTTAACATTAAAAGGTCCATTTACTCAGAGGATTGTTGAGTTAAAAGTTAATTATTAAAAATTAGTGTTTGTTAAGATAAAAATGGCTAAAATCCATCATCTTGCACTGAAAAAGGCTGCAATTACTGATACTTTATTGACAAGGACAAGAGTTGAACATAATATAGGCCAAAATTCTGATTCAAAACCAATTTAGAAAAGGGTAGTTTTGGGCTAACAAATTTCATATCCTAATATATTAGGATAATTTCTTTATAAGAACGCGTTTACTAATTAGGAATTTTAATGCGTAAAAAAAAATAATAAATAATAATTTGTGATTTGTGATTACTAAAAACAGTTATGAATGTGGACCCCAAACATAACTTGAGAATTAAATTCATAGCAGATCAATCATGTTATTTTTACCCTTTTATTGATTGCTTGGCTCTTGGGCAACCGAAAGCAACCACATTTTCATGTGCTGATTTTGAAAGCTTGATTGCTTAACAAGCCAAGTGAAATTATATGGTAGGTACGTGGGTGGATAGAGGTGGTGTCGTGCAGCTCTGGTATGTTTCCTTCCCTCACAAGTCACAAGTTCACAACCTTGCCCATTCAAATAAGTTGGCAATAAATGTCAATTTGGTAAGAAATTTATGACCTTTCGAAATTATAAACATACATACTCATAATTCGCCATGTGGTAACCTATGAATAGAGGGCCACAGATTTCTAACGATATGTTGGTCACCTTTCAGATTTACGATAAGAAGACCGAAGATATATAAAATAAAGCTTAGGTTGGCTGTTTGTTTCAGTCAAATCACAATTGATATGCAAATGAAGAACAAAGGTTACAACTAACAAAAGCCAAGTGATGATGACCTTGAATTTGATTGGAAAAAAAAAAAAGTATGTCAATTTGACACTATTTACAGCCACCAGTAACAACCTTCACTCATTCCTTTACTCTTGCAACTCTTACAACAAACAAAAGAAACATTTTGAAATTCTGAGAAAGACATCAACAAACCGGCCCAGATCCTTGTTACCCTCGAAAACGTTTTTAAAAAATATATATATATATTTAACAGAAGGAAGAAAAAGAATTCTGAAAACCGGACTTTAAAGTTTTCATTTTTCCACGAGTAAACTTCGATTTCTGTTGAATCACCTACCCTCGCTGTTCATCTGCAATGATCCGTCTCTGATCAATTTCAAACTGAGATTATTGAACCGCTCTCGTGAATACTGCCTTGACGCTTTCCGCCAGTCTGTACCCGCCTTCATCATTGCAGCGAACTCGTCATAACTTATTCGTCCATCCTGCAAAAGTTACACAACAGAAATGAGAGTGTGCTAAAAGATTATATTTTGCCCACATAGAGATTGGTCATAGTGCTGCCAGTAATGGAAACAGTTCAAGAAAACAAAAAAAATCTAACCTTATCCGTGTCAACATCATGCATAATTGCGTTAATAACTTCTTCACTGGTGTCAATTTCATCAGCTAAGGCATCTCTTAGTTCTTCCATTTCTATATACCCAGTTTGGTTTTTATCAAAGAATTGAAAGGCTTTATGGAGATGCTCATCATTGCCCATCTTTCTGAGGTGGACGGAAATGGCTACAAACTCCGCGTAGTCCAGATATCCATCCCTATCTATATCACCCTGTAAAAAGAAACTCAAATTACATTGTTTCTACAAATTGCAGCAACTTCACAAGGATGTAAAGCATTATTAAAACATCTAAGCAGCATAA
Organism: Acer negundo; assembly: GCA_035582765.1. Taxonomy (NCBI): domain Eukaryota; kingdom Viridiplantae; phylum Streptophyta; class Magnoliopsida; order Sapindales; family Sapindaceae; genus Acer; species Acer negundo. The sequence continues at coordinate 11,736,261 of CM069241.1, read as the reverse complement.
AACAATCATTACTTTTTGGGAGAGTGGCAGAATAAAGGTAAATTGTTCTATATGTATGGAAACCTTCGTATCGAGATAAGAATTTGACCATGACCATGTTCCAACAAAGTATAGTACTTACAGCTTCCATAAGAATTTGAACGTCTGAATCAGGAATCTGATGTCCAAGCTTATGCAAACCGACCTTCAGCTCATCAATGTTCACCTTGCCCCTATTTCCAGTATCCATAATCTTGAATCCCTCCTTTATGCCAGCGACTTCCTCCACAGTCAAATGCTCAGCAATGACCTGTTTTGAATTTCGTAAAGAAATCAGTACTTGAAGACTTGAATGGATGGTAAAATAATAGCATATTAGCATCTAACCAAAATCAAAAGGTATCGTCTAACTAATCAGCTAATAGGTCTTAAGACATTACCCTAAGAGCTCTTTTCTTGAGCTTGTTCATTACTGAGAATTGCTTGAGCCTTGCTCTCACAGTTTCACCCAAGGACACATTAGGAGCCTTCTTCGCATTTAGCAACCAAGGATGTTCTGCATTTAAGGACCAAATATTAATAAATATTAACCTCTAGTCATGTTTTAATAATAAAAAAAAATAATAAAAAAATAAAAATAAAAAAAAAATAAAAATAAAAAAAAAATAAAAAAATAAAAAAAAAAAAACTCTGAAAAACTCGTCCATTCCTGGGGATGTAAAAGTTTTAAACATAAAACACTGCCATTTCATATATGGAAAGTTACCTAACACTTGCATAGCGGTAAGTCGCTGCTTGGGATCAGGGTTAAGCATCTTCCTCACAAGGTCTTTTGCATTATCAGAAACTTTCGGCCAAGGATCCCTCTTAAAATCTATGACAGACCGAATGATTGCCTGTGCGACTCCCTGTTCAGTTTCTGCATAGATGAGAACAGAACGTCAGACAGGACAATTAGAAAAGTAAAGTATATGAAACAGTAAAACTACAGAAACACAATGAATTCAAGAAGTGAGACATGAAACAGGGCTTTTGTTTTATGATGGACCTACATTAATCAAGTTTGTAAATAATCTGCTGTCATAAATAGATGTTGAAAATTCAACTGATTAGCAATATTTTTCCCTGAGAACGGAATCACCTTCGTGGCCATTACTAAGAGCAATGAATAGTGGAAAGGGTAAATGTTTATATTCACATTTATGCTATAAGTATTGAATACAAAAGCCACAATCCTATACAAGCAGTAATTGAGGCTGCTTTCTGTTTTTCCTTCTATTCTCTGGCCAATTTAATACGGTCTTGGTGGCTACTTGTAGTTACAATTCTCAAATAGTAAAGCGCAGTCCTCGTTAGCAATATGTCAATATCACAAACACTAACCTGCCCAAAAAGGTGGAACACCACAGAGTAAGATGTAGAGGATGACACCAGCACTCCAAACATCTACTTCTGGGCCATAATTCCGTTTAAGCACCTCGGGAGCCATGTAGTATGGACTACCGACTATCTCAGTAAATGTTTCACCTGCAGAAATACCCAATTTCAGCAAACAGATGATAGAATCATCCATGGATGAAACCAGAGAGAGAACATAATACTAAGCAATACCAATCCAGAGGCATTACCAGGTTTAAAGAAAACTGAGAGCCCAAAATCTATAGCCTTCAAAGCTGCTGTTTCCTTCTTGTTGGCAAACAAAAAGTTTTCAGGTTTGAGATCCCGGTGCATCACACCATGCGTGTGGCACATCTGCAATTACAAAATCTCACATTAATCTCATTAACAAAAGCACAATGCCAGACTGCTGAGAAAAGTAAACAAAAAGGAATAATGGAAGTAACAATGAAAGCGTGGAACACTAAAATTTGTGCTCAATGTGAATGGCAAAAGCAAAACTCTCAGACATTCCATCGAAATGTTCAGCATAGAAAGAAATCCAAAGAAACAGAACATTAATTGGGTAATAACTGTTTCGGTGTTTGCATGGTGAAAGATGAATAGGCATACAAAAACAGCAGAATCACATATAAGACAATATCGATCATCACGTGCTAAAAACCATAAAACCATCTTCAGGTCTAATGTTCTTTGATACTTTATACCAAAAGCAGCTTTTAACAGTTACATATTAAAAAAAGAAAAAGTAGACATTATTCAGATTTAAACAAAGCCACTGCACAACATGACTCTGGAGATAGGAATCTAGAATACAGAGAAAGAACCAAAGACATGATAAATTTTGTAATTTACTGAAATCAAGCACAACGAATTTGAGTAAATATGGCAAAAATTCGTACTTCATAATATCGGATGCCAACCCACCAGAATCAATTATACCACTAGAGTTTACAACTGGATCACAGATACTAACTTAAACAACATACCATATAGACACTGATCAAAACAATTTACCCCTGAAAACTACAACAACAACAAAAAAACAAACAAAAAAAACATAAAGGCTTCTGTTACATTTCTCAATTGTTGTGAATTCCATTTTGTCAGATTGTAAGAACTTTCAATTCAAATTCAAATTTAGATTCACCATATCTCCACACGAAGGCAAGAATTAAAAAAAAAAAAAAAAAGCAAAAAATTGAATAGCAGCAGATCTAAAGAAAAATCCAAAAAGCAATAAAGAAAGCTCACCTGAACAACCTCCACAATGGTCTTGGTGACAGCAGCAGCCGCCCTCTCAGTGTAATGGCCTCTGGAGACAATTCTATCAAACAATTCACCACCCTCACAAAGCTCCATAACCAAATGCACAGCATTATCATCCTCATAAGTGTCTTTCAAAGTAACGATGTTTGGATGCTTTGGCATATGCTTCATAATCTCAACTTCTCTTCTCACATCTTCAATATCAACAGCAGTCCTCAACTTCTTCTTTGAAATACTTTTACATGCAAATGTGTCACCATTTGATTTGTCCGTACACAAGTAGGTGACACCGAATTCTCCGCGTCCCAGTTCACGGCCCAGCTCGTACCTCTGCTCGATTTCACGGCCCGTCGGCTCCTTCAAAACGCAGAGCTTATGTCCGCCACCGTTTCCTTGGTGACTTGCCCCATAATCGATTGAAAACGGGTTCTGTCTCTTCTTCTGGTGTTTTGGCTTGTTCTGCCGATTATTTGCTTCAGGGGTTGCACAACAATTACCCATAACGTTTAACAATTAAAATGAAAAAAAAAAAAAAAAATTGTTTTAGGCTTTTTCGATCTTTGGCTCAAATGGGTTTAAAATTTTTGAAGCAAAAAACAGGTTAAAACCGATCAAAATCTAATCCTTACAAGGAAATAAAACAATTGGGTTGGTTTTGAAATTTTCAAAAAAAATAAAAAAATTCTCAAGATCTAGCCTAAAATATCAGATTTTGATTGACACCCAGATGAACAAACAACCTTCTCTCTTATATAAAAACAAAAACAAAAATTAGGTAGGAGAAGAATTTAACTATCCAGGAAAAAAAATGATTTTCCTGGAAAGTAAGAGAGAAAATGCAAGGGAAAAAAACAGAGGAGATGATGAAAAAAGGTGGAGTTGGTTGGAGAATGAGAGAGAGAGGGGAGATTTATGGGAAGAAAAAGGAGGTGAATGGGGATGAGAAGAGGAATTTAGCAAATGAATAATAATATTGAATTTGAAGAGAAGAAGAGAGAGATAGAGGGTCAAACATTTTCCCAGAGACTTCCCTACTAACCCTTTTCACTCTCTCTCTCTAATTTATTTGTTTCCTATTATCTAGAGAGAGAGAGTTCCAAGTCACAAACAACAACACAACAATAAGAGGGCTATTCTTTTGTTGTTTTCCTAAAATATCCAAAAAAATGGCTCAAAGTTGATAATTATTGAAAAAATTGAAAAAGTTGCAATGGAAGCATGTCTAAAATAGCCCTTACTACTTTACATAATTACATATATTGACAATATGTGTTGCATTTTCCTTCATTACTCCTCACATGAATGACAATGACATCTTTGACTGAGGGTCAGTTTGGTAAATAAGAATAATAGATTTATTTAAAAAAAATAAAGAAAAAAATGTATTTATGTAAAATTAACAAATATAATTTTGTTTTTTTTTAAAAGATTCATTAAATCTTACGACCGATTATTTGATAATCACTTTCTAGAAATAACTCGTTAGTCGTTATCTATTGATTATAATTATTGTCAAATTAATTCAGATTATTAAATAATCACTTTTGAAAGTTTTAAAGAAATCTTTTCCATACCAAAATTATTTAATAATAACTTCTCAAAAGTAATACCAAAATGACCTTGAATCAATTAGATAACTTATGGAGACTAGAAAAGTTGAAATTTATTCTTATAATATTTGAAATATTCAAATTTAATCGATATATGTTTATTTATAAAATAATTCAAGATAAATCGTTAGGAAAAAGGAAAATCCAACCGAATAAAACAATTTTCACTTTGAAACTTCTTTTAGAACGTAACATTCGTTGAAAAATTGGCTTTTATTTCTGAAGTGATCCAAACAGAATTCAATTGAGCGGAAATCGTACAAACAAAGTCTTATGGATGCGAATAAGGTGTTGTTGAAAAGAGGAGATCAAGAGGAGAACAATGTTGAAAACAATGTTAGAATCGAAGATCGAATGTGCCTTCGGAAGACAGCTAGTTTGCTAGCTTGATGAGAGAGTGTGGATAATTCCTTCAAAGAGCATAAGCTTCTAGAAGACGCATTGAAGCGTGTAGACATTTGATTTTCCCATTCCCTTTGAGTTTTTGATTACTTTGGTAGCAAGAAAACGAAACCTATAAATAAATGGTTTATCATTTGGTTAGATACACTCGCTTGAGAGACATTTGAAGAGCTTAGGGATTAGTTGTAATTGGGGTATGAGGTTATAAAATGTTAAAAGTATAGTTGTAACAATTTTCTAATAATATTTTTTTCTCATCATCCTACGGTAATGATTTTTCGTGTTTTGGGTTTTCCATGTTAAATGCTTGTGTTATGTATCATCATGATATTTTCATATCATAGGGCGATGTTTGTTTTGTGGTGCATATTAGGCAGCATTTGCGTGTTACTTTTTCCCAACAATATTCAACCTTTGATTTTTAGAAATATAAGATAATTCAAGAGTGCTCATGGTATTTTTTTTCTTTTTATTTATTTATTAATATATGCTTATTGTCATCATACTTAAATTTTTAATTCATATAAACTCTCTTGAATTTTAAATAATTGGTTATAATTTATAACATCAATGCTATTGGTGACATATATATGATTACATATTGTTAATTACTTCTTATCAAAGAGGAAGAGAGAAAACATGAAAAGAAATGTGAGAAAACCGAGACAAAAAGCTAACATTCAGCAATTGGTGGGGTACACCGGATGAACCATATATTCATTAGGTGCATGGGGGATTTTCTTTTTAAGTACTAAACACGAAACGTCGCGAATTCGTAATAACACGATTCATTGTTAGATCTAATTAAATGCATCGAGGATTTTCTTTTCTCCCAACCAAGACCTTAAAGCAATCCAAAGACAACAATTTCATACCTTTTGTGTGTAAATAAACAGAGAATGAAAAATACAAGGAAATCAGGGACAAGAAGCCAGACAATGTAGACCAAAAGTGCATGATCACCACCATGGATATGATGATGAGCAAGCTCAGCTCTCTCTCTTGATTATGGCTCTCTTCTACAACACTTTGATAACAAATTGATTGCACGGCCAGCAGCAACATCAAGCAATCTATGTTCCTCTTTTGATTAAACAACAATTATGGTTATGTAATCAAATTGGCTTTGAATATCTTTCTCCTTTAGATGGAAGGAACCTATATCATTATTGTCATTATTAATTTTTTTAAAAAAACAATTTTACTTTATTTTGATCTTATGTCACTTTGTATTCATTAAATCAATGACATTTTATGAAAGTTAACACATTTCATTCAAGATGGGAAATGAGAAATGTGATGAACGCCCATTATTTAATTTAAAATGATTAAAATTTAAGTATAAGTTATCACTTTAGTAACAATCCTAACTATAAAAAAAATAGTTACTTCTAAATTCTAATTGTTACTTTCACATAACTTATTGATATGTTTGTTTGTTTGTTTGTTTTTTTGTTGTTGTTGTTGTTGTTGTTGTTGTTGTTGTTCTGTACCAAACGAATGTGCCACATACAACCACCTTCCAATATCCCCAATGTGGTTTGATGGTAAGAGCAATCATTCGATGTGGTAATATCAAAAGTTCAATTACCACCATCGTAAGTGATATATATATATATATATATATATATAAGTGACACACACAAAATGATAGATAAATACTGAAGATTTAAGATATATATATATATATATATATGAATGATAATTTATTATTTTGACTATTATGGCATGCACACACTCACACGAATAATAAATTTATAGGTGTTTGAACACATTTTTTTACAGCCAAAACCGCAAATATTTTAATTTGGTTGTGGGAGTCACATGTTGACAACATTGTCCAATACTTTAATAGAATAATATGGCATGTGAGTTGTCAATGCTATGTAATAATGAGATAATGTTTTGACTTGTGAGTAATGTATTAATTATAACTTACAACTCACATAACACATAATTTGGACAAATTTTATAAACAATCTAACATCACATAGCATCTAAATTTTTAATTTTTAAAAAATATGCTCTAATGAACAACCAATTTGAGGTCTGGATTACAACCGCGCGCAATGTGGTTTAGTGATAAATAGTGCTTATTCAGCTTAACGAGTAACAATTGAACATGTTTTAGTTGAAGCCACCATAGTTGATATATTAAAAAAAAAAAAATTAAGGTTGGGGATATTATTATAAATTCGGTAAATACTCAGGATAATACGGACAATTCGCCATTTCGGATGCTTCTTTTTCCAACTATATTGGATTGGATAATTTTTTTCAGTCTACTAATAAAATAATAGTAGGGTATTTTAGTAAATTCGCACCCAATAAGGTGTAGAATGATTTGTGTCCCACTAAAACTGTGAACATCTGCTCCGACACGTTGGCGTTCTCATATTACGTGTGGCGAGATTCTAATGGTTCATACGTTTCCACGTTACGCCATCTAGAATCAAGCCAGCCAAATTCTAACAAGTAAAAACTAGAGGACATAAATATTGTACTGAAAATACAAAAATGCCCCCAACTCAAGTTGAGAAAAAAACCATCGACAAGAATTAGAATAGCTTTATAATGACTTATTGACTTGTGTTGACCGCCAACCTTTGGATTTTAAATTAATTTGTGTTGATTTGGCCTGAGTTTTAAGCAACTAAGTTAATTTTGTAATTTAAGATTCCTAACTGTGAAAAGAATTTGTAATTTTATAGCTATAAATAAACACGGATCTAGATACTCTCCTTATATTTCCCTTCATCACATTATCTTCACCTTCATAATATATTGATACGTGTCTAATTTAGTAAATCAATGGTCTATATTATTTCTATTAATTTTTATGTTTTACTTAATCAAATGATCGAATTAATCTAGACCTTTAATTTATGTGAGGATAAAACGAGGTAAGAGAATCCAAATCCCGATATGCTTGGCAACAAGTCATGTTGAAGCAAAATTGTATTTAATATAATGTATATCATATTTTGTTCATCGGAACATAAATTATTTATTTTATTTGTGCAAAATATATATACATTTGCGTGCATGATTGATTTTTCTAATAAGCTTGTAAGGTGATATACTTAGTAAATTATGTAATTGATTGAACATATTATTTGCTATATGCAAAAGAAGACTTAGAAATTCAAGTTTTGAGGGTTATTAATTTATTATATAGAGTGGCGAAGCCATAAATATAAAACAACAAATTTTGGGAATCAAAAATGAAAAGCTTTTGAAATTTAAAGACAATTTTATATAATATATATATATATATATATATATATTTTATATAAAATTACTAAAATTTTTATGAAGGATGGGCCATGGCCCCCTTCGCCCCTAATTATATATTTATATATATATATATATATATATATATAAAATAAAAAATTAAGAGGGCCAAAATGAAAAGGATTTAATTTTTTTAATTTTTTAAATTGATTTTTTTTAGGTATATCATTTGTCAATCAAACAATAAACTATCACCAGTCCACTACGGGAGTGGAAGTGGAAGTTCAAGGTTGGGGATTGAAAATAATAATCTAAAATTAGTATGGTTAATATGTAAATTACGTATTACTTTTGCATTTTTTTAATTTCTTTTAACTATTATTTTCTAAAATAAAAAAAAAAAAAATTGGGGTGGGGCCATGCTCCCATTCTACAAACTAAACCTAGAAAACAAGATTTAAAAATAATAATAAATAAATAAATAAACTCAAGTAAGATTGTATTTTACATGTGAAAAAAAATATATAAATAAAAACTATAGTATCCAATCGAACATGCAAAATCACCAAAAGTTTAAAAATAATTTTAAATAACTAATTAAAAAACTAGAAAATCTAAAAAACAAATTAGAAATGGAGGATATTTGCAGATCTCTTCCATTGAAAAGGAGATCCAGTTATCTATTCGGATCTCTTTCGAACTAGAAGAGATATGTCTCCTTCATTTTGGAGGAGGTGGAGATTATTATTATTTTTTAAAAAATATATAAATTTTTGTTAATGTTATTGAAAATATAATATTAATTGGATAGAAAAAATTAGGAGTAATGTGATATTTCATGAAGTCAATAAGGGTGCGTTTGCTACGCGGGACGGGACATGACAATATATGACAGTTTCTTTTTGTCCCACGTTTGATACGACTTTAGCATGAGACATAACAGAACAATATGAAACAAAAATCACCAAATTATGTCCCACCCAAGACCCTAGTCTTAGAAAGACCTTTTTACCCTTAAATCTTAAAAAAAATCATAAACTTATGCAATATATTATTATTATATATAATAATATTATATATTAAGTATTATTACATATATAATATATATAAGATATATATATATATTATATAATAATATTTAATATATCATATATATATATATTATAATACAATATATATTATATTTTATTATTATACATAATAATATATAATTTATTAAAAATTATTACATATACAATAATATATATATAATAATTATTATTATATATTAATAATATATAATAATATATATAATTATATTTTATTATATATATTGTTGTATATTTAATAATTTTTAATATATTATATATAATAATTTATATAACATTATAATATTATATATATACATATGAGGGACACTCTGGTCATTTGAATCTCTTGTCTTATCCTGTCCCAATCATATCAAACGTATAGCAGTACAGTTAACAGTTATGTTCTAGACATTCCAAATACAATACGGAACAACTGTCTCATCCTGTCCTGTCCCGTCCCACCCTGTCTTGTCCCATCTCTTTCTCAAACGCACCCTAAGGCAAAACAATGTGGTCAACACGATCAATGGTATCTTTGTGATATCAACACTAAATAACATTATTTGTGTCATTACGTAAACCTTTAGGTACTAAATTGTAATATTTCCTTCGCTTTTATAGCGAAGCTTCCAGTCTTATAAAGTTTAAATGGCAGAAGAAGTAATTATAATAGAAAAGAGGGAGTTTTGTGGTGGTAAAAAAAGGGAAAGAACCAAAAAATCCTTTTGGTGTCTCCTACCCAGAACTTCCAGAAGGACAAAGGCAAAGGGGTAGATTCGTCATGTACTGCATGAAAAGCACCGCCACCTTTTAGCTGGCCGGTCAAAATCGCCGATTTTTATTTCTTTTTTTTCTCAACGTTTGATTTTTGGACTCTCATTTACTTTAAAATGTATATTAGTATATATAACAAATGTGGAGGCCGGAGGGTTAAAAAAAGTTTATAAAACACTTCAAATAAAAAAAGTTAATAAGATATTTATATTAATGACTTTAAAAAGCATAAAAATTATATTAAAAATAATAAACATGTTATTTTATTGAATTATTATTATTATTATTATTATTATTATTTAAAATTAAAAAAAATACATATATTATAAGATGTATATTCATTCTTTGTTGATAATTGATTTTGTACCTTTCCTATTGTGATGAAAATTTGAGCTAACCTTACTAATATATAAAATAAAAAGGTGATCCGAATTAATTAATATCGATAGATCCCGATAAATTTAACTCGAGCTTGTGTCAATTTTGAATAGAGTGGTGCTATTGGTACACCCCCTAGTATTCTCTAGTAATCTATTTATACCCCATTTTTTTTAATTATTTAGTATTATTTTTTTTCTTTTATTAAAATTACTAAAAGAGACATATAATTTAAGAAAAAAAAATTCTATAAAATAAATATAATAAAACCCCACATTCATTAATAAAAAAAATAATAAGAATGCTCTTTTAATCCTTTTCTTGATTTTTTTTTTTCATAACTCTTTTTTTGAATAATAATAATAATAATAATAAGTAGTCAAATACGACAGACAGTAAAATAAATCTCCCATATGATCACTCGTACTCGTGGGGGCTAAAAATGGCAGCCAACATCATCAAAATATAATGAACCCGATAAACAACATCAAAGTAAAAAAAAGAAACACAAAAATTAAACAAGAATGATTTCTCTAAACTAGCATCCACAACATAACCCAACAAAACACCAAGCTCCCAACCATCTTCTGCATACTCCACATCTTCTCTGCTCCATTATGATCAAGCGTGATGAGTTTATGAAAAAAATTCGTTCATGAGAGGTAAGAGAAAGACGAGATAGGAAATAAAGAGATCTGTAATAGATATAGATATTAGAAATGAGTTTATTAAGTTTGAAAAAATAAATAAAATGGTAGTTTTGAAAATAAATAAAATAAATTAATAAAAACATTTAACTTTATTTAATTAAATCAAAATTTAAATAAGTGAAGCATAAATAGATCAGAGGTGTGCCAATAATACCATTCTTTTGAATATATATATTAAAAAATACATAAAAAAATTCATTATTATTTAACAGAATCTTTATCACAGATTAGTAAAAGCGAATAATTAATTAACACAAATGATATGTCAATGTAGTGCTTATTTTTTATTTTTTTTTTTTGGTTTGACGGGATCAATGTACTTGCTTAATTTGTCATCTTCCATAGGTTGGATTGCCATTAATTAGTCCAATCCATACAACTTAACCCATTAAATGTTTTCTAAGGAAAGATGCTATATATCCAAGTATTTTAATCATAAAACAATTAAAAAAAATCAAAAAAATTCTTTGAAGTTTGACCCATTAAAAAAAAACAACAACAACAACCATTTATATCAGAATTTTATAAAAACCTTGTTGCCATAAACTTGTGATAGAGTGTGCTTGTCGTTTTTGTACACACAATATATAACAGTATATATATATATATACATATATATATATTTAAATGTAATTTCTAAGATATATAATATAAGATAGTTTTTGGAATTGTCTCCTTGACTAACAAAGTCCATTCATAATACTATTTCATGCTGCATTTAATATAAAAAATCAATGAAATATATTTACTAATAAGAAAATTGAAAACCGGCCGGCAAATATGGATACTAAGGTTGGAATTTAGAGGCAGAGTCAGGTAAATTGTGAAGAAGTGGTCAACTCAACTATACATGTAAATATGTCATGCATTCACAAGATTGGAATTTGGAGGCTTAATTGCCTACTAAGTATACTACTAATTACCCCACCTACAAACAATAATTAATTATTTTCTGGACGGTGTCGTATAGACCATGCATGCCTATCATGCATGTTTAAATATAATGCAAGTATATATGCAACGGAGGAGACCTGAGAACCGCACAAGCTAGAGAGATCGAGAAACAACGAAACGATGTTTGTGGAATGTTGTAATGTTTGATCTGTGGCTTCAAGCTAGCCAACGAATTCGTTCATTTCAAATCTTATAAAATTTACATTATTGGCATGTAAATTGTTTTAATATATATATATATATATATATATGTTATTACTGATAATAAGCAATCTGGCAATAACCTGTGGACAAGCAAAAACAACTGATAAACCAACACGTTAGAATTGAGATGAAAGGAACCGAGGCCCGTGTTTCACACAGTGTCCTTAAGACGATTTCGCCATATATTACACCGTATCTATATAGCGATCATCTCCCAGGATACAATGATACAACAATGGAAGCGCAAAGCACAACCACTCTCAGCGAACTCAAACCGAGCTCGAACTTACCAAGAATAGAGAAGAGAAGAAAATATTCGGCTGCTGTATATATATGTGTACTAGAATATTTTTCTGTGAATAGAGACTAGGGTTTTATAGAAACCGAAATTAGGGTTTAGTTGGAAATCCTTGATTAACATGTTTTTGATATGATAAAGGAAATTAAATTAATTAGAGAATAATCTTCCAATTAAAGAGATTTATTTCTAATTAAAAACCGATTCTGTATTCTTAGTGATCAAGTAAGAATTCAAAATCCAAACAATATCCTTTCCTTATCAGTTGCAAAAATGTTGACTTAGGGAAGTGGCAAAAAATCAACTGTACTCTCACGGTCCAATCGGAGCGGCATTTGTGTACGCAGGATGCGCCCACACACAAGTCGTGCATTCAGAGGTTCGAGGTCCAAATCCCGCAGGACGCGCCCACACACGAGTCGTGCATTCAAAGGTTCGAGGTCATGATTTGCACTTTAAATATGAGTTTCTCACAAAATTTACACTTTAATTTTCCATTTTCATGGAATTAATCATACTCAATCTTTGTCCTTTAAATATGAGTTTCTCACAAAATTTTCCAACAAGATATATATATATATATATATATATATTTAGAGGAAAAGTTTGTTTTAATATCGCTATGTGTATATATATATGGTAGTGCACCTCTCTTCCACAGTGGTGATGAGGGGTTCGAATCCCATCATACGCATTTTACAAGTATATGTGGGGAGTTTTCTCCTAATTTGTGGGAGTAGTTATCCAGGCCGCACATATATTATCTTATTTTGATGGGTCTCGATAGTCCTATCATAATACTTGTAATACATGAAAAGATAAAAAATCATATATTGCTATACATGTATATAAAGTTTGTTTCAATACTAGCATGTAACGTTTCAATTTATAATTGATTATTTGTAAAGTTTCATTTTATAATTGGTGTGTATTAAAGTTCCATTATATAAATGGATTTATAAAGTTCGATGTGCAAAGTTGTTGAAAATGAAATTGAGTTTTGTTTTTCACTGGCCAATACACATCGCTCCAAAAGCACTATACAATAACATACTATAGTAAAATTAAAATAATTTATGGCATTTAATTTCAAGCTTATTTAACTAACATAGATTTGGTATACATATTTCTACAGGTGAGTATTTTATTATTATTATTATTATTATTGTTGTTGTTGTTATTTTTTGACAATATCTATTAATTCGGAACAAAGTATTTTTTTAAAAGTTTTCACCATTAGTAGGATTCGAACCGTTGACAAGTGACTTTTTGAAACTTCGATAGTAAAACTTTTGCAAAAGTGCTTAGATCATAATGTGTTTGGGCATAACAAGATTTCAAGAGAAAGATTTCGTAGAGTTTGGATCAAGAAAATTGAGAAAAATGCAGAGAGCGAATTAGGAAAGAAAAAAGAGAGAGGAACCTAGTGAAAAGAGAGAAAAGATATGACAAACCCTAAACCTTAAACCCGGCGTAAACTAAGAAATTCTCTCTAATTACTTACTACACATGCGGTAAAACTGTTATTATATGAAATGTTACTTTTATTAAGCATATGAAATGTTATTTCTTCTACTTAAATATGTTACATACGCGTCAACATATATCAGATTAATTAAAAATAATAATATTAATTAAGGTGTTCATTCTGCTTGACTATATATATAAAACAAAGTATCTTAACTATCTAAGTAAATTGAATTCGCAAACAGAAATTAATAAATTTTAAATTTTCATTTGATATCGAAGTCCTTCTCAAAAATGTGAATGTTTGCATTTTAATACTATATGTAATTAGATTTTATTCAGATTTAGAAATCGGTTGTTTAAATCATTGGAATCGATATATTGATGAAAGATCATATTAACAATATATATATATTTTCAATATCATATATGGTAGTGGTGATTTAAACCTAAAATATTGTCAGATTGCTAAATGAACGCTGTCAATATGATCTTAATTTTATTCAAATTTTTTTCACTTTTATTTTATTAAATTAAATATGAGAATATAAAGTAATAAATGCATAGAATTACATGATGTGCATGCACATAATTTGTTGTGGGAGTTGCTCATTCAATCATTCTTTAGCCAAATACACTGTTACTTTGAGCCAGAAGTGCATGGTTAGGAACACATATAATTGATCAAGATTTTATTATATCAAGTTACAGACAAAAAGTTGAACTAATTAATTCTAAGATGTTTATCAAGTACTGAAAAAGACAAAAGCTAGCTGGACAATGAGCATGTATGATTCCAAAACAAAAGCTACTTGGTTGAATTCTGGTTGGGTTATAAAGCAACAAGCGTGGATTCAACTACAAAAGCAACAAAACACAGAATATATATACTATACATACACACATGTATAAAACGTTGATTTTTTTTTTTTTTTTTTCCTTTCTAAGTCGACATCATTGTGATTTGTGGTACAGGAGTCAATTCGGAACTAGTGAGACCGGTTTTTACGAGCACGACCTGGAATTAATGCAACTTCAACTCTAGAGGAAGGGATATATCCCCATACTTGCGGTTTAAAGGACAAACGTGAAATTATATTTAAAATATCAGAGTTTAAATACCGATGGTGATAATGGTGAAGCTTTAATTTAAAGTCTTCAACCATCAAAACAGTAGATGCTTGCTATATATAAAACAATTAATAGTACTCAATTTGGTCAAAGATAATGGCTCATTTTATGTATTTGAATTTGTAAATGATTATTGATATATTTCTTTTCACTTATAGATCAAATGAATGTAGTGGGTGTGGAAAACTAGCTCTTAGCTTGCAAGAATATATAGAAGAAAAAGGAAATTACAACACTCCTAACTTGGAACCATTAAAAAGAAAGATGACAATTATATAGGTAAAGTCTTCAAACCCTGCAGTTAATTTTGACAGTGATCCTTTATTAGGTGCGAAGTTTGACAATATTTATCTGTCTAATTTATTGATATTATTACGGTATATTTTGTCAAATTGTAAAAGGTTTTGATTCTAAAAGTTTTGATTAAAGCATTACTTGGTAATTACAATATCGATCAAGACTGTCAAATAAATTGTCTCGTTTTTTTTTTTTTTTTAAGACTAGTGATTCCCACTAAGTGATGAGAAAGACAAGTAAATAAAAATAAGTCACTTATTAATTATTATTAGTTGTTGCCGAATCCTCAAGCTAGTATCTTGAAAGAATGGTCATGACTGATTTGCTTTCAAAAGTAGGAATAAAAAGCCATGTACGTATGTTATATTGGTTGTAAAATGCTTTGAAGATCATCAAAAGCTGAAAAATCAATTCTTAATTAAGAAGTAAGAGTGTATTTTTCTAATATTTTTATTTGTTATAGAAAAATAATAACTCAATCTAAAAAATTACAGTTGAACGTAAGAAATTATTATATTAATTAGAAAACAGGAAATCATTCTCTTAATTTTTTTTTTTTTTTTATATAATTCTTTAAAATTTTCAATTACTGTATTAAACATGTTTTTTCTTAAACTTTCTCAAACATTAAAAATACATTTTTTTTTAGAACAAATACAAAATATTTCTTAATTGTTTTCATTTTACAAATTTTCTTGACCTTGTTTTAATTATAATAAAGATTGCATGTTGTGTCTTTTCTGTTTCTTTCCTCAATATTCTTGTCCCAACATGTCCCTTCCATCGTGGAATTTGAATTCTCTTTTGATTTGATCTTTTTTCCGATCTCACTGAAGTATTGCAATAAATGTGTGGTTAAAATGTGATTGGTTTCCACGATCACTTTATCAACAACCAATCACATAGTTTAAAAAAGATCAGGAAAAATATCAGATTAACAGATGATTCAAATCCTCAATTAAGACATGTTAAGATAGTAGATCTTTGTATCATTGTTTGTTTTTGAACCATTTCACATGTACTTTTGGGGTTTGTTTCGTGTTATAATTAACAACTTAATAACTTAAGTTTTAATTAAAAAAAAAAAGTGTGTTCTCCATAAAAATATCCTTAAGAGTTAAGATACAAACAAAAAAAATTTCTCTTAAGTTAAGGGCATTTTTGTTAAATGTTATAACTTTTAGTGCTATTAAAATTCAATATCTTAAGTTGACGACAAAACCACGAAATCAGCCACACAAAAAAAAAGTGTTGTTTAATTAACTCCCATTTTGTACAAATGTTATGATATGAACCCAATGGATATAATTTATTTTTAATTTTAATAAACTCTGAAAGTTCGTGCTTGGAAATTTCATTAGGATTAGGTATATATAAACATGGAAATAAAATGCTGAAACTATGAGGTTGAAGTCAATCAATTGAAACTATGAGCACATATTCTTGTATCTGGCCTTGACTTGCTCTCACGTTTATTAATTTTTTGACATTAGATTCTATATAGCCAACCAAAATGAATAAATTTTTCTCAAGAAAAGACAGAAGAAGAGTATAAAAAAAACAAATCAATTAATTTGACAACAGCTAAGATACACCATCTTCTATTATGATATAGAATGTTATTAGAAAATCATGCATGGAACCCTTCTATTTTTCTTTTTTTACAATTTTAATCTTACATTATTAGATAATCGTGTTGGAATTTCGTTTTTTTATACGGATCAATTATGTATTACAGCATAATAAGTTTTCTAACATCATAGGTAATGATCTATACATTTCAAAAGTGATTATGTCATTCTGTAATGTTACATAGCCGAATCTTGTACAAAAAAAATTACAGAAATCACTCGTCTAAAACCAACTATATATATATATATATATATTTAGTTATAGGAAAATTTTCAAGTCAGTATGTTCTAATATAACTCCATTAGTGTGTTGGATGTGGACCATTAGATTTACATGTTTTGACTTAAAGTGTATGCACTTGTCAAAACTTTTCCATAATCTATGATTCACATGTAACGCACTGATGAAGTTATATCAGAACGTACTGAGAAGAAAAGAACCGTATAGTTATAAAACACTACTAATTTATTAATAAAAAAATTTCGTCCCAGAAGTTTTTGATGAATTATAAATTAAAGAGAAAGTAAAATTCAGTTACAATATAAGAAGAAGTCTAATAAATTTTCAGATACACGACCCAACTTATATATACCAAAGTCAAAACCGGTATGTTATCAACAATTAACAATGTACTGAGGTTGGTCAAAGATAATGAGTCAATAATCAATATATTGAATTTGTTGATAAAAAAATATATTAACATTGCCTTTTCACTTTAGACGTGATTGGCATGCAATTGCTTTTAGAATTTGTAAATGAATCTTATGGGTTGAAAACAAGCTCTTGGGAGTATATATTTTCTTGAAACCTTTTTTTTTTTTGTTCTAAGTTTTTCTAGAAATAGATTCTCGAAGAAGTGGAAAAAAAAAAAAAGAGCTCTAATTTTTATGCATCTCTTTGATCGTATCGAATCTGTCAAATACCATCAAAAGAATGGTCACCAATAAAACCCTTGTAAGTTCTTTAAGAAAAAATAACAACGACCGATACACCTATACCATATACCATGAAGGAGTGGCTTCGAGGGGTGTCGATCTCTCTCGTCCAAACTTTTAAGATATAATTGATTGTACATTAATGTATTGAAATAACAAATATGAAATTTTTATTGAAGTATCTAAGTTCTCGTAATGTGCTGTTAGAACATACTATATAATCATGATCAAATTCTTACCAACTTGTATTCGAAGTGAGATATTGTTTATATATGAAATTGATTTATTTATTTTAATACGAAGAGTTGAATGTTTACGGACAAAAAATCTATAAGGATCTGATGATCCAGCCATGATAAGTGTTGTTTATGAATCATCATGTTCATTAGTGCTCATTTTTTAAGAAACTAAAATAATACATACAAACATGGACCAAGTCAAGTTTCGTGTATATATATATATATAATTAGTCATTCTCGCCTACAAACCCTCTTATATAAAGGTATATACGAACCAATTTTTGGTGTCTTTGGATCAAAACCTAAAGGATGTTATGTATTCTCTCTCCTGACCCACCACTTACATAATAAGTCTTTAAATTTGATCCAAAGACATAAAAAGCCGGTTTATGTATACCTTAAAACAGGGGGTTTGTAGGTGAGAATGATTAACTAGATTATCTCCTTACCTTATCTTTTTTATTATCTCGCCCAGAGCTTAGTTTGGCATTTGTTGTGAGAAGAATGTTTGGTAAACTGATTTTTCAAAGTGCTATGAGAACCAAAAGCAAATTCAATGTGTTTGGTAAAAAAAGTGATTGGCTGTGTAAAATTACTAGAAATGACATAAATGAATATCGAAGATGTTTTGAAAATAAATAATTTATTTTATTTTTACGTGACCATAACACATTATTTTATTTTTTTTATCTGTTGCCATATATATATTGGATATATATCAATAATCTATTGTCTTTTCATTATTGTATCTTGGGAAGCAGTTTTCTAAAAGCTACAAAAAATAGCTTCTCAAAACTACTGTTGGAGAAGCCAAAAGTGATCAAAAGCACTTCCCTCGAATTTTACCAAACACCTTAGGTCCAATTCAGAATCACTTTTGGTCTCAAAAGCAGTTCAGAAAGCATTCTCAAATTGGGCTATAATCTTATAATACATAAGCCTTGTCATAAAATGTATAATTAATATATGATTGTTTTCCATAATCACTTCAAATAATCAATCACATGCTTTAGAAAAGTTGGAAAAAAAGATAAGATAAATAAAGGATATAACGATACGCGAAGAAATAGTCTTGTTTTACGCGTGACATAAACCCAGAAGAAGATGAATCTCCTTTGAAGTGAGAGCAAAT
The DNA here is from genome assembly GCA_035582765.1 of Acer negundo. NCBI lineage: Eukaryota > Viridiplantae > Streptophyta > Magnoliopsida > Sapindales > Sapindaceae > Acer > Acer negundo. Next base: position 11,717,148 of record CM069241.1, on the reverse strand, counting down.
GGAGACATGGAGTTGAAAGTCAACATATCATGTGAATATTAACATCCATTATCCTTCCGCGTTGGAAAAGTCAAAGAAAACAGGACGGTTGGGACAGTTGAATGAGACCAAATTGAATTGACTTTCATGACCTCTAAATTTATTTTGTTGTATGACAAACCTCTCACCATCTATCTACAATCTCTCGTGTACTGTAATTTGCAATGGCGGTCGACTATGGACTTGACTTTGTAGTTTGTACTTCAAAATTGATTTCCGCCATTATCTTTTATTTTACTATAATTTTTTATTGAGTTTTATATTTATTTAATTAAAAGAATATATCCTTTGTGTTCAAATCTTGACCACGAGTTAAACCCAAGACCTGTTTGTATAATAAAAAAAGATATTACCTTATCAAACTCTCATACCATAGTCCTTTACCACATTTTTCATACATACTTGGTAGTTATGTAGTTTATTGTCTCGTTAACGATAGTTATATATATATATCGGAGGTGAGGTTTCAGGTGCGAGATTCCCGCACGTTTTTTTTATGCGGGATTGACTTTGCAACATTACAAAACCCACTCTGTAACATTACAGAGTGATAGTGATCATTTTTGAGCGAGTGACTGAGTCACATTGTAATGTTACATAATCGATCTCACACGAAAAAACATGCAGAAATCCCGCATCTGATAATGAGAAAATATACAGAGAAATGACAGGAAGCAATATAGAAGTTTGAATGTATGATAGAATATCATCAATAACCTAAATCTATCATTTTTGATCAATCGTACAGGTGACTCTCTCAAGCTCATCATTACAGCTGAACTCAAAAAATGTTACAATTGGCTACTGAATATCTTCAACAATATAATTTAATTGTTTGATATCTATCTATACAACCCATTATATGAGGAAGACAAAACTTTGACATACCCGATATTTTCTAAAGAATCCAATTCAATAAATAGATTGCTATGTTAAGATAGCTTCAAATGGAATGGGAAGCTGAGACGAAGAATATAGTTGCAGAAGTATATGGCTTTTAGTTGTATCGGGATTAGTTTAGCAACGAAGCTTTGGCTAACGGATCCTCAGAGTATAAATGTAAAATATATTTACCTCCCCTTTTTCGCAAACTTTGGATTTTTGCACATTCGGATACTTTGGGGAGTGACCTCCACTAGTTCATCTTCTTGAATGTATTCAATGCAGTCGTCTAGACTATAATCCAATGCTGTATCAAGGACCACTGCATAAAGAAAATTTTCTGATTTATGAATATAGGTTGAACATACAGCAAATATCTGATTCGGACTGCTCCAAATAGATTTCTTCATTTTAGTTTTAAACTGCAAATGTATGGTTGACTGAAGAGAATTTATTCAGGGAACAAACATGTTTACAAATCTATAGTGAATTCAGAATTGACAGAAAATCAAACATGTTTATGAATTTTGCATGATAAAAGGGTGGAAAATTAAGCTTCTTCTCTCACCTGATACTTCTTTGTTGGAACGTACATTTGTGGCAGCCTTTTTCTTACATACATTAAGGGATAAGTCGCCAGACCGCTGATGGATGCCAACTATTTGACCTTTGTAAACTTCCAGTCCAGGACTAACAAACAACTGTCCCCTGTCCTGTGAGCTACAGAGAGCATAAGAAGTAGTTGTTCCGTCCTCAAACGCAACCTGAAAGTCAGTCCAGTGATTCAATTTGCTAGCATTGAAATAGGCTGACAACTTTTAGCTTCTCAAAAGCCATGGGAAATCCATTGCATTGTAACAAATATAAACATGAAAAGATATCAGATATAATTTTTTCAATGACAACTAATAATTAATGTCGGATGATTAATAATGTAGAGCAATAGTTCCAACAATTTGATATTTCCTTTTAAAGTAACAAGTGATATAGCGACGGTTACATCCACAATAGCAATAAATCTAAATCCCACAGTTCACTGTTAAGACTCTTGATATATTGAAAGCAATCTCAGAAGTTAGAATTTACCAATGAACCCTGATCCCTTGTACTAATATCACCAGCCCAAGGTCCATAGCTGTCGAACAATGTATTGAGAATCGCTGTGCCACGAGAAGCTGTCAATATTGCATTACGCAATCCAAGAAGGCCACGGGTTGGAATCTTATACTTAAGCATAGTTGTTCCTTCCGACCTAGAGCAGAAACGAAGTCCCATTATATGATGAGTATCACATTGAACAAGGTGCGATAAAGGAAGCATTATTATTAGTCATTCTGGAGATTTCATCAAAGTTGGGCAGTAAATTATTAAAACTGTGAGCCATCATTCCTATGAAAAGGGGAAAAACCAAGCACACCAAAGAATTTGGCCAGTAGTCATGTCCACATTGAAGAAGCACTTTTTATTGTAGTTCGTAAGTGGATATAAAAAGGCTCCACTCTTATTCAGGGCAGATTATTACAAGACTGAAATTGCGAATGTTAGCTGTAACCCAAATAAATTATCCTTATCACCAAGAGGAATTGCTTTGTTAAAGAATTTTAACCTTGGGATCCACATTCCATAGGATAACTGCAACTGGTTTTTCCTTTAATATGCACAAACCATATATGTAACTTCTATGAACACTTGGGTTACAGTGCAAATATAGTTTGATAATCCACAATGTCATTTTTAGTTCTATAAGTTATATAATATCTATCACCTCATATTATATATATATACAAAACATTCACAGCTAACAGACAAATGAAATATCAAGAAAAAAGAAAAGAAACGAAAAGAAAAAACACGCACCCAACTCCCTGCATATCAAACATCTGTCCACGTCTTTTTCCAAGAAGTTCAACTACGCTTCCCATATGTACTTCGGGAACCTCCACAGTGGCAATCTACACGAAAGTTTTAGAATGAAGTAATTTTAGATGAGTGAATAACACGGTCTTTCAAGAGAATGTCTTTTCTTATTATTACGCATTTGACAAATCCTTATTATTTGATGTCAAATCATGACTCCACAATTTTTAAAATAATTATAATGCAAAGGTGAGATGCTACATCATTTGATTTTATAGTTATTTAGATTTTATGAAAAACACCATATGCCATGAATCACATCTATTCTCTTTATCTTCGTGCGTATGCACAAGGCTTGCCCATGGAAATTAAGTAATCTAAATACCATCTAATAGTTTCAAAATCTCATTAAAAAAAATCCCCCTAACTGTATACCCAAAAAAAACCCTGCAAGGGGATTTTATGTAAATTCAAAACTAGGGTCGTATCTGAAAAAAAGAGGTTTATTTAGATTTTACTTAATTAGTGTTTGAAAATCTCCCAATTAATTAAAATCAAATGGTGATGGGTATGATAAGCTTTGCCTATGACATAAATGCAAAATGTAATCATGTCACTTATCCATGTTGATTACACTAAAATGCTCAGTCCCTAGAAAAAAATAATAAGTGGTTTGAATTATGTGCATATTGGCCACCCTCCATCAGCCTTCATACGCACCCAATACCAAATTGTAATTTCTTGAAACTAATGTATACTATCTTTAAATTATGCTATGAACCCTTGCAATAATGCTTCCTCTCTTGGTTTAAGTAACTCCATAATATATATGTGAACGATAAGCCATGGAATATACACATCCACGCACACACAAACATTCTAATCAAATGAACATTACAGCACATCCATACCCATGGCAAATAAGAAGACTCGTATAAGAAACTCACCTCAAATGGTTCCAGCAATTTGTCATCAACCCTTTTGTTAATGACTTTGGGAGGTCCCACCATAAATTCATACCCTTCTCTTCGCCTAAAATGTAAAATTATTTAGAAATTAGAAATCGCATGCTGGAAAGGTGGAAGAGCAATAAAGTACCTTATACTTACATATTTTCTATAAGTATAGTTATATGCAAAGTACCACGCCCACTAACAACAAATGTATCAGCAGTTTCACCATCTTCAACTTTCATAGCCAAATTACGCTCAAGCTCACGGTACAGTCGATCTCGTAAGTTCCTGCTGGTAACATACTTCCCCTGAAAAGAAGCAAAATGACATATAACCATGAAGGCCACACCAATGTGATATGATCCTGTTAACTACCTATGTGTGCACAACCTAAAACATTTACAAGCAGGTGCAAGTACATAAGCAGAGATGTCAGAACATATAAAAATATAGAAGGAAAAAAAAAAGGTTGATTTTTTATTTTATTTTTGAAACAAAAATTCATCATGCATAATGAATCCAAATCCCACAACACTCAATTCTCAAACCTAAGATCTCTCCAAATCTTTTCAGCAAACCTTACAGAATCACATATTATAAACCCAAGAATGAAAACTTTTGCTTATTTAACTCATGCGTGCTTTCACCTCTGGGCTTCCCAGGAAAGTTGCCTTAAGCAAAGCTCCAGGATAGGAAAAAAAAAAAAAAAAAAAAAAAAAAAAAAAAAAAAAAAAAAATTGATGCACTTGTAGTCAAAAGCATGCAACAGTTGTAGAGAATGTTCTTCATAGACATACCTCACGGCCAACAAATGGTGAAGTATTTATAGAGAAAGACATTTTCACAGTTGGTTCTTCCACCTTTATGGTAGGCAAAGGTTTTCCAGATAATTTATCAGCAATTGTCTCCCCGATCTGATCATAGAAAGTCATACAAAAATTTCATGAAGACAGGTAAAACATTTCAATGATTAAATTTTTATTAACATCACAAAATGAAATTCCATGAAAGATAATCATAGAATGAAAAATAACTGTGAATCATGTGAAACTTCTTACTTGAATATCATTAATTCCACAAACAGCACATATATCACCAGCTTCCACACTTTCTACAGGAACCCTAAAGAATTTTTCATACACAAAGAGTTCACCGATTCTTGCATATCTACATGAATCTTCTGAGGTACATACCTTAACAAAAACAAAGTCAAATCATAAGTATGAAAAAGAGATTGCAAGCGTGCTGTCCTTTATAAATATCCTCTTGATTGCCAAATCAATTCTCCAATATAGGCTCAAATAAAAAATAAGACATATAGAAGAAAAAAAAGAATCATTCTCACAGAATGCATATGTTGATTCTAGTTATTACTACTGAATAGAGTTAGCAAAAATAGTCAGATAGATGGACCATAATCATCCAGGAAGTTAGGAACAATGGATTTTGATTTGTATTTTTCTAATTGGGACAATCTTCTGGTGAACATATTAATGCATAAGATCTGGAGCAGCTACCAGACCAGATTCAAAGAAAATTCACCTTTACTTCCATTCCTTTTCGCAGAACCCCTGCATGCAAGCGTCCAATAGCTATCCGTCCTTTATGTTCTTCATACTCTATGTTTGTAGCCTAAAAAGTGTTGAAAAAAAATTCAGACAATTATTGTGCAAAAACAGTAAACAAGAAAATTGAAAAAGTAATCAATTAAAGTAGAGACAGACTGATATACTTTTAAAATTATAATTACACTGAGACTATAAGATACATTATAGATCATTAACTTAACCATTTCAAGTTTTCTATCTCTCAGCAGGTTTATCTCAGACCCTTCAATATTATTTAAAGTGCTAATCTTCTAAGCAGGGAAGGGTGACTGTTATTTCTGCACACTAAAAGGTTTTCGGTTTTTCACTTTAACATCCTTTTTAATTAAATATGCTACAAATTTACTTTTCCTGTGACCTTATTCAGTTAATCAGCAAGATGGCTCATATATAAGTATATAACTAGAAAGAAGGTTGAATCTGCCAAGATAACTTTCTATAATCATTAGTCCCTTCAGATTCAACTCAAAATATTTCTCAATGATCCTAATAAAAAAAAATAAAAATAAAAAAAATAAAAAAAAATAAAAAAAATAAAAAAAAATAAAAAAAAAGATAAAATATACTCTAAGCATCCTAGTTTAAGGCACAGAGGTCTCCAAACATAAAAGCTAATTAATTTATATTGATGTTCAGACTTATTCCAACCATTAGCAAGCCTGTGGTTCTTGAAGAACTTTGAGGCAGAGGTACCATGTCAAAGTAAATCAGATAACAGGATCAACAAATAGGAAATAAAAAACCAATTAAAACAGGTGAAAACAGCTATATAAGAACAACCACTAACAAGCATTTGCAGTGCGCCATCTTTATTGATACGCGGTCCAGGTATGCATCTGATTACAGCCTCAAAAAGTGGCCCGAGATCATCCCCTAAATTGTCAGGAGAGAGTCCTGCCTTTCCTTGGATACCACTTGCATATATTGCTTGGAAATCACACTGCATGTAAGATTAATTCTTTAATGAGATTAGACTGTAGATGCCCTTTTTTTTATGAGATTAGACTGCATCTGTAAATCTTCACTGACACATGAAAGTAAATTTGAAAACAATCTAAAGGTGGAAGTCCTCCCTATACCACTCTCAGCCAAATTTGTCAGTTGTCATTGAGTTTGAAAAACATTCCTTGGTGCAAATGTGCGTAAAACTATTCAATACTAGCTGAAGATGGTCTTCATGCACTGAATTTTTCTTTTCAGGCTCACATTAGTGTACAACTATAGATCCAGCCTCCAGGTATAATTAACTTATAGAATTACAACTCAACAGTACCTGTTCATCTGTTGCATTTAATTCAATAAATAGTTCAAAGGTGGAATTGATGACAAAATCTGGACGAGCAGAAGGTCTATCAATTTTGTTGACAACAACAACAACTGCAAGGCCAAATTCTAGTGCCTTCTTTAAAACAAATCTTGTCTGCGGCATTGGACCCTCAACAGAATCTACCTACAAAGAACAAGAGCTGTATCAATTTAACAGTAGGATAAAATATGATTTAAAAGGACAATAGTATCATGTGATCTAAGAAGTAGAACAATAATAAAGCAAAGCCAATCAAATAATGTGACAAGCATAAAAAATCTGAATAAATTGTATATGAGAACTAGAACTGAATATGATTGTACTTTTAGTCAACTTGTAATTGAGGACTCTAGTTTGTCCAAGGAAGATTACATTTTTCATAAGATAAAATTGCTTTCCAAATAATAAGAGACTGGATCTAAATATTATATTGTACAGGATTTTTATAGTAAATAATACTCAAAAATACAAGACCATAATGAAGTCAAGGATTTCTAGACTCAAACACTTCAAAATAGTTAAAAGAAGAAGGGAGGGAAGAAAGAAATCCTAGTAACATACTAACATGAAATGGCATAAGCATAAATTTACTATAAATAAATTAGACGTTATTCCTAAAAGACCGGATACAAATAAGGAACAAATTTCATTCTATCCCAGGATAATATAAATGTCAGTAACAAAGTTAGAGACGACAACAGAATAATATGCGTTTGCCTCCCCTCATTCTCAAAGAGATATATGTATCATAAAAATGTTGACAGAATGTGCTCTAGGGTGCAAGAAGCAAAGGAGAAATTGCAAATGTTGGATCAATAATAGCGCAAAGCCGCAAACAAAAAAAAAACAAAAAAAAAATATAGGCGGGGCCCCAGTTTTGAACTCGGGTTCACTATGCAGGTTTGAGGGATTTCTGGGTTATCTAAAAAAAGCACAAAAGGATAAACCACAAAAGACGAGTTTTTACTTGAAAATTTGACTTTACACTTAATGGTCTTTGATGAAAATCTTTAGGCAAATTTTATCAAAATATTTGTTGAGTTGTGGCCAATACATGAAGTTTAGATTTGATTAGGTTCTTCAAGCACGAGTGAATATATAATTCTAAGAAGAAAAAAGAACTAATGCTATATTTGATGACTTCCATTCGTCTATCTTTGATTTGTTTTACTTTCTTTGCTAAAGATATGTATATTCAATTATCAAAACAGTAAGCATGTAAGTAAGAGTAGGTGCCAAGTAGACAGTAGTACCACTAGAAGAACCCCTTCCACCATATTGAGGATGCGTTCCACTTCACCTCCAAAGTCTGAGTGGCCTGGAGTATCTATAATATTGATTTTGGTATCCTTAAAAGTAATAGATGTATTTTTGCTTAATATTGTAATTCCCCTTTCGCGCTCAAGGTCATTCGAGTCCATTATCCTTTCCTGTACAAATTGGTTGTCACGAAATACCTGCACAAGAGAATATGCATTAACAATATTCTCCATTTTGACAATAAAAGAGTTATCTGTCAACAGGATATCATCCTATTTGTTGTGTAATAAAATTATAATCACTTTGCATCTTCTATGAATTCTTATGATTAAATGTTTATAAAGGAACAACTTCGAACTACACTTTCTTGTAGCCCTCAGCAAGCAAAATATTTAGCCACCACTTTTCATCTACTTATCAGCAAAACTCAAGTCTCTCAAGATGCTAACAACATGTCAGCAACATAAAAACAATCACCAATATGAATTCAGTGGTTCAGTACAAATTATTACAGGTAGTGATATTCCTAGGTAATTACCTTGGCTTGCTTCAACATGGAATCAACCAAAGTCGTCTTTCCATGATCGACATGAGCTATAATTGCTATATTCCTTATATCTCTTCTCATCACTAACTGGTTCTTCTTCTCTACAGCATAATAACAACAAAAATGTAAAACATTTCAAAAAACAAAGACCTACTAATTATACGCGCATATAAACATACACACATAAATAACAATAACAAAATAATAAAAATGTATGTTCGTTAAGCTGTTTGGATAATATGAAAATTTAATAACATAAAAATTTAAAAAAAAAAAAAAAAACAAACAAACAAACAAATGTTTCCAGGTTACAAAGTTTACACGTTGTTATATAAAATTGCACATAATATTATAGTTCAGATAAAATGAAACCAAAAAAACAATAATTACTTTACTGAACAATAGCGAAATTTGACAATATGAGTAATAGCAACGAAAAGACAATGAAGAAGAAAATAGAATTACCGGTGGCGGCTTCGGCGGCTTGAGAGACGGAACATTTGACTGGTCTGCGACAGCGAGTGGCGTTTCTCTTCGGACGGAATTTGAGAGACGTGGTGATGATTGGAGACGGCGATAAGCTGAGACCGAAACGGTGTTTACTCAGTGAAGTATACGAAGAAGAAGAAGGTTTTCTAGGGGTAAGCACAGAGAAGGAAGAAGCGTGGAAGCCGATTGTCATATCCATTTTAGCTCACTAACTCTCTCTGAGTCACAGTTGGGAGAGATAGAGAGAAAAATGGAGGATTTGGCAAGTGAGGCTGTTATTGAAACCCATCGATTATGTTATATGAGGCTACTGTTTGTTCTAACAAAAATGAAATAAAAATAATTAATTTATTATTTAATCAATAATCCATTTCAGTTTTATCAATTTTTATTTTTAAAAATAAATCTTATTTTTTTTTTGTTGACAAAATAAAACTTTTATTTATTGTCAATGTAAAGATTGACAAAAAAACATTAAAAAAAAAGTCTCTCCTTGTTTTCTCCGAAAGCCAAGTGAGAGTAGGCGGGTGTTCTTCCCTTTAGTTATATTTCTTCATCTCGGTACTCATCTCTGTTTTCAATTATGGAATCAGTGGATATCGCTTTATTATGCGCATCACTCTCCATTACTAATCGTGATGGTCCGGTTCAGTTATTAGATGGTAACCTTATGTCCAATGCTAGAAACAGGTTGTCTTTGAGTTTAGTTGGCAAAATTCTCTCGAGCAGATTGGTTAATCGGGATGATTTCATGCGTGTCATTGGAAAGATTTGGCAGGTTAGATAGGATGTGGATATTGAATCAGTTTCTAGGAACATTTTTTCCTTGAGTGCATATGATCTTAATAAGGTTCTCTCTGGAGGACCGTGGAGCTTCAATAATGCGCTCATAGCTATGGAGAAGCCGGTGGGTAAGGGCTCGATTGATTCGTTGAGTTTCCACCAGGCAGAATTCTTGATTCAGATTCACCAAATCCCCCACCTTTGTATGACTAAGGACATTGGGAGGTTCCTGGGTGGAATGATTGGTGAAGTTATAGAAGTGGATGGAGGTGCTTCAGGTGATTGTGTAGGGAAATTCATGAGAGTTCGTGTATGTGTTAACATCTCTGTTTCATTGAAACGTTGTCTGAGAGTGGATATCTTAGGTGATGGAGCTATCACAGTTATGATTCTCAGATATGAGAGGCTCTCAAACCACTATTTCAAGTGTGGAATAGTGAGTCATACCACTTCTGAATGTATGGATAATGAACCAATCCCCATTGTTGATGGTAATAAAGAGTTCCCGTTTGGGATTTGGCTCCGGGCTTCAGTTCCTCCATGAAAATCAAGCTATCACAATATTCCTTGGAGAAATAACAGAGAAAGGGGAAAAGAGTTGATGAAGGATTCAGCCGGTACAGGAATAGCAAGAGGTAGTGGGGATAATAACACATCGAAGAGTGGCTCTATTGCTGTATCCAAACAAGGCCAAGTTGCTGTCGATATGATAGATGTAGAGAAAGAGGGTGTCACGTTTGTGAACTTCGCATCGATTCCTGTTGATCTCATCATGTAACAGCAGATTAAGGAGGTTGAAATTTTGCCTGAGAAACGGACAGTAATAGAGAGCATTAATTACAAGGAGTCGGTTGATGATAAGGGTGGGGTGGTGATGGAAAATTCGAGTGTTAAAAGTAATGTGAATATCGGTGATTGCAGCATTGGGCTTTCAGTTATATCTAATGAGATTAACCCACCTACTGATATAGTTGATGCTGGGCCGGCCTTGGTCTCTAACGATTTTGGCCCAATTGCTAATATCTCTTCCTCCCCCAAGCCTACTGATGACAAGGTAAACTCTGGTGACCCGATTCAGTTATCTGCTCAAGTGGAGGGTCGGGTTAAGGGAAAGATAGGTTTCGCCGATTTGGGAATTTCAAGATTACTAAGAATTTGCCAGCCATTTGCAGTGAGAAGCGAAAATTGAATTCGGAAGAATTTATTCCTCTCTTCAACTATAAGAAATTGAGGATAGAAGAAGTAAATGATCTGGAAATTTATGGGTGTGAATCTGAGGATGGCTCTTCTACGCAAGTTACCAATGTTTGGGTTTCTTCAAAAGAGGTGGAAACTGATCTATCGACCGATCGGTCTTCATCGGCCCGCCGCGCCCAATGAGAATCATGTCTTGGAATGCTCGGGGACTTGAAAGTTCTCGGGCATTCAATTCCCTGCTCTCCCAAAAGCAGGAGGTAAAACTAGACCTTTTATTCTTAATTGAAACAAAAACGGGTCTGGCGAGAATAGAATTTCTGCGGGTTAAATTAGGTTTTGTAGGAAAATTGGTGGTTAATTGTTCAGGGAAGACTGGTGGTTTATGTTTATTTTGGGTAGCTAAGATTTCAGTGGAGCTTTTAAATTTCTCGGTGGCTCACATAGATGTTCGTATCTTGTCGGCTTGCAATAGGTGGTGGAGACTCACCGGTTTTTATGGTCATTCGGAGGCTAGTCAGAGGAGTCATTCTTGGTCTCTCTTGAGACGGCTTGCGGGTGTGTATGCATTACCATGGATATGTTTGGGAGACTTCAATGAGATTTCAGATGGTGCTGAGAAGTTGGGCGGTATCCTTAAAGAGTGGAATCACCTCACGGAGTTTAGAGAGGCTTTAGATGATTGCGGCTTAGAAGATCTAGGGTATAGTGGCCCAAATTTTACCTAGTGTAACAAGAGAGTTGGGGAGGCTATGATTTTTGAAAGACTGGATAGATGTACTGCCAATGTGGCGTGGAAACTGTTTTTTCCTAACTATGCTGTCTTTCATCTCGACTTTTGGCCCTTCGATCACATGCTGATTTTTATTAATTTCGATGATAATTCTGTGCCTTCATGTGTGCCTTATAGACCAAGGCGTTTTCAATTTGAGGAATGTTGGATTGATAATCCAGAATGTAGGGATTTGGTTACGAATTCTTGGGTGTTTCATAGCAATCTAAACACAGTGGATGGGGTATTAGACAATATTCGTAACTGTGGTTATCGCTTGGATAAGTGGAACATCCTTTGCAGGCGACGGCTAAAAGAAGTCATTCTCAATAAAAAAAAATGAGAATTATGTTCTGAAAGGTTTTCAAGCCTACAATAATCTCGGTTCTGGCTCTTGGAGGAACATTCAGTTAATTGAATCTCAGCTTGACTCAGCTCTAGAAACTGAGGAGCGCTACTGGAGACAGGGATCGAGAATTGATTGGCTCAAGAGTGGTGATCAGAACACACGGTTTTTTCATATGAAAGCAACTGTTAGGAAAGCCCGTAATAGGATCAAAGGTTTTTTGGGTGATAATGGTCAGTGGCACGTTTCAACTGCAGGGATGGAACACATTCTTACTGATCACTTTGGTGCCATCTATTAGTCTTGCTCTCCTACTCAAAACGTGATTGATGATGTTCTTGTCAGTGTTAGGCCTAAGCTCTCTTCTTCTATATGCCACTATCTTGATTCTATTTTCACATAAGAGGAGGTTCGCATTGCGGTTTTTGGATTGGGTGCGACGAAAGCACCAGGTATGGACGGTCTGCCAGTAGTTTTTTACCAGAAGTTTGGGGATAAAGTTGGTCCAAGTGTGATGAATGCCTGCCTGGATTGCTTTAATAATGGAGGTACTCTGGATAAAATGAACGATACTTTGATTATTCTCATCCCCAAGAAGAATGTTTCAGAAAGAATCACGGACTATAGGCCTATCAGCCTGTGTAACGTTCTCTACAAAATTGTGGCAAAAACTATCGCCAATCGTTTCCGTCTTGCTTTGGATGGTGTGATTTCTGAGGCTTAAAGTGCATTTATCCCAAGAAGCTTAATATATGATAACATTTTAATTGGTTTCGAGTGTATGCACAAGTTAAAGAGACGAAAGAGGAAGCATGGCTCTATGGCAATCAAGTTAGATATGTCAAAAGCTTTTGATAGTGTCGAATGGGTTTTCGTGGAGTGTATGATGCGCAAACTGGGATTTTCGGAAAGATGGATTAATCTTATTTTGCGCTGCTTATCCTCTGTTTCATATTCCTTTTTGCTTAATGGTGGTATTTTTGGCTCCATCAAACCGACCCGGGGTTTGTGGCAAAGTGACCCACTTTCTCCATACTTATTTATATTATGTTTTGAAGGGTTTTTAAGCCTTATTAATTTTGCAGTTGACAATGGCCAGCTTCAGGGCTTTAGTTGCAGTAAAAATGGTCCGACTATCTCGCATTTATTCTTTGTGGATGATAGTTTTTTATTTGCTTAGGCTATGTCTTCTAACTGTGCTGTGCTTATGAGGATTTTTAATATTTATGCTAGAGCTTTGGGTCAACTTATTAATTTCGATAAATCTGCCATTTGTGTGAGTAATGCTGTCTCGCTTTCCTTTAGTGTTCAGCTAGCTGCAACTTTTGGTTTTAAGCTTGTGGAGTGCCATGAGAAGTATTTAGGTCTCCCTTGTTTTACAGGACGTAAGAAGAAGGACATGTTCTCTGATATCTCCTATAGGATTTGAGATAAAATTAAAGGGTGGAGGGACAAATTTCTTTCAACATGCGGGAAGGAGGTTCTTATAAAAACTGTTATTCAGTCTATACCGACCTACGCGATGAACCTTTTTCGGCTTCCAAAAGGCCTTCTAAATGAGATCTATCATCTTTGTTCGAGATTTTGGTGGGGGAGTACTAGTACCTCTAGGAAGATACACTGGTGTACTTGGGCTAAGCTTTGTGAGTCCAAAGATAGTGGGGGATTGGGGTTTAGAAATTTGGAGGTGTTTAACCAATCTTTATTGGCTAAGCAATGTTGGAGAATAATAAACAATGGTAATTCTTTGGCAGCCCGTGTTTTAAAGTTCAGTTATTTCCCATATGAAGATTTACTGGATGCAGATTGTAAACCAACTGACTCCTATGTATGGAAGATTTTGATATGGGGCAAATAGATCATTGTTGCCGGTTCCAAGTGGAGAGTGGGAGACAGTAAATCGATCCGTATCTATAAAGACATGTGGATACCAAGACCATCTACATTCAAGCCCTTTTCTCCTTCTCTTTTGGGCACTAACGCCACTGTTGACAAATTGATTTCTCCCTCCGGTGGATGCAACATTGATCTGATTCAATGAGCTTTTTGTAAAGAGGATACTGCTGCAATTCTGAGCATTCCCATTAGTAAATGCAGAGTATATGACTCTCTTTAGTGGCATTACGAGCAAAATGGGTCATACTCAGCTAAAAGTGGATATCGGGTGGGTTGTTCTATCAGGACAAATACCGGTTCTTCCCTCTCAGGTTCCTTTTCTATTTTGTCTACTTCTTGGTGGAAATTTTTATGGAAGCTTTATCTCCCCTCCAAGGTTAAAATTTTTTTGTGGAAGGCTTGCAACAATATGCTTCCTTCTTATAATGTCCTGGCTCAACGTAAAATCCCTGTTGGCAGGTTATGTCCCATCTGTAAATGCAAAAATGAATCAGTTCTTCATGGCCTTTGGAGCTGCAGCAACTTGAAGATGGTGCGTGCCTTCTGGTTTCACAAGCTGGCTGGCAACCATAAGGGTAAAATCCTATTTTTTGAATTTATTCTTGATTGCTTTGTGATGCTCAAGGAAAATGATATGAGTTTGTTTTGTGTGTGCTTATGGAAAATTTGGTCAATTCGGAACACTGAGGTTCACTCCACCTCAAAAATTTCTGTGGATATTGTGGATTAGTCTATTGGCTTTGTTGAGGAATTTCACAAGGTCTGTGCAGCTGGAACCAGGCCTCCTGCAGTGCCTAATTTTAGGAATCCAATTTGGATTCCACCTGATCCGGGCTTGTATAAGATCAACTGCGATGCTGCTATTAATGTGGCTGGTTGTTTGATAGGTTTTGGGATCGTTATTCGTAATTCTGATGGGCTTGTTATGGCTGTTAGCTCTTAAAATATTGTAGCTTCCTTTTCTCCTCAAGTTGCAGAAGCTGAAGCCATTCGTAGAGGTTTAGAGCTCTCTCTTGACACAGGTTTATTCCCTTGTATGCTGGATTCAGACGCTAAAGTTGTTGCGGATTGGATTAACAGTGCCAAACCTCTTTGCTCTGAGATTGGGCTTGTCATTATGGATATTCATTCCCTTCTGAAGCAGGAGCATTGTGTTTCTATTAATTTCGTTTCTAGAAAGGCTAATCGAGTAGCCGATGTATTAGCTAAAAACGGTCTCTCATGTGTTGAGGACATGTTTTGGCTGGAGGACTCCCCTCCGTGTGTTGATGCTTTTGTTTTGGCTGAGTCCCGCTCGGTGTTGTAACATTTGTTTTCTTCAAAAAAAAAAAAAAATGTAAAGATTGACAAGTGGTAATGATTTATTAACCATAAAAAGGAAAAAGCAAAGAAAATTATAAACATCACTTTATTGTAATTATATAAAAACAAAACTAATAAAATTATATATAATAAAACTCAAACACAAAATAAATAAATAAATAATAATAATAATAATAATAATAATAATAATAATAACCAGGAACAAGGGTGTGCCTTAACACGTACTTTTTCACTTTCCATAAGAAAAAAATCACCAAATTTCAAAAACACCTTAACCCTATCTCTAAAAGTCTAAATTGAAGGAGGAGGCAATGCTGTAGCATGGTTATGTCGGGAGAAGACCGGCCGGTGTCCTCTCCCGTCTGATGGGGGGAGGACAGGTCAACGATCTTGTCGTGACTGTTAAAGGAGTGGCCAGGTGCCCAGGTCTTTCTACAACAAATCAACGTGGAAGAAATCCATCCTCATATATTTTTATTTATTTATTTAATTTATATTTAAATAAAATATATATTATTAATTTTTTTGACACATATTATTAATTTTCTATTCCATTAGTTTTCTATATTATTAATTTTTTATTTAATTTGAATAAAATAATAAATTATTATCAAATTAAATTGATATAATAAGCGGTATAATATATATAAATATATATATATAGTCCTGATGTGGTCAGTGCGTATTGATATAACTT
The DNA here is from genome assembly GCA_035582765.1 of Acer negundo. NCBI lineage: Eukaryota > Viridiplantae > Streptophyta > Magnoliopsida > Sapindales > Sapindaceae > Acer > Acer negundo. The sequence goes on along the minus strand of CM069241.1, from coordinate 11,701,197 downwards.
CATGAGGATATTGAACGTGAGCCACTCATAATGGAGAAGCTTTGATAAGTGCATAAACACCTAAGTCAAAGCACGTGAAACTAATGGCTCACATTCAATATTCTCATGAAGTTATATCAGCATACACTGACTTGAATATTTCTCTCTCTATATATATTTTGAAAGATCTTAATTAAACATTATATATTAAAAAAAAAAAAAAAAAAAACTTAAACATTAAGATCTATATATTAAGTAATTAAATTTAGAACTATAGAGATCTAAGATGATGATGATTATGATGAACAAAATTGTTACCTAAGTCACATCTTGAATTATCTTACTGATTTAGGGTTCGAAATTTAAATGTTACCATTTGGAGCGTCTTTTTGGGAACAGGCACTAAGTTACTAATTAAAAGACACCATTTTATGTGACCAGAGAAAAATATCATTTTTTTTGTATTTTTGTCGCTTTGTCTGTTTTTGAAACGTTGAAAGAAAAGATCAGAGAAAGAAACCCCGATGGCGCAATAGTGCTTTAGCGGACCAAAATCTAACGGCGAACCACCGGCGACGGCTCTACAGTACCAATGTCGAATAGAATTGAAGGGCGAACAAAAAAGAGACCCGTAAGTTTTTGTTTCTCACGCATTTTTGTTCTAAATATGTTTTGTGTATTTGATGTAGATTAGGCTTGATTTGATTTGTTGTTCATTATGTTTGTTTGATGAGATTAGGTTAGTGTTTTAGTTTAAGAAAAAAATTTCTTTTGAAAACGATGAAGATCTGGGTTTATGAGTGTTTTTGAATCTTTATCGAGCCTTTTTAAAGTGATTTCGAGCCTTTTTTAATTGTTATCGTGCCTTTTTTAACTGTTATCGTGCCTTTTATGAAGTGATTTCGAGCCTTTTTGTACTGTTATCGTGCATTTTTTAACTGTTATCGAGCCTTTTGAAGTGATTTCGAGTCTTTTTGAATTGATTCCGAACCATTCTGTACTGTTATCGTGCCCTTTTTAACTGTTATCAAGCCTTTTTGAAGTGATTTCGAGCATTTTTGAAGTGATTTCGAGCCTTTTTGTACTGTTGTCGTGCATTTTTTAACTGTTATCGTGCCTTTTTAAACTGTTATCATGTCTTTTTGAACCTTTTTTACGATGTTTTTGGAACCTTTACTTTGAGCCTTTTTGAACATTATTTCGAGCCTTTTAGAAGTGTTATCGAGCCTTTTTCAACCTTTTATTTTGAGCCTTTTTCAACCTTTTATTTTGAGCCTTTTTCAACTGTAATCGAGCCTTTTTGAACTATTATTCGAGCCTTTTCAAACATTACCTGAGCCTTTTAATGAAGTATTCGCGCCTTTTCACAAATTACCCGAGCCTTTTGATACACTACCCGAGCCTTTTACTGAAGTGTTCGAGTCTTTTGATACTCTACCTGAACCTTTTCATACACTGCCCGAGCCTTTTTGTTCGAGCCTTTTCATGAACTTATATGCTTTTGTTTTTTCCTGTGAATGCAGATGAGGAATCAGCTAAATGAGTCACTTAAAACCCCAATGAGAGAATGGTTCAAAGGAAAAATTATACGGCATGACCATTTCGATGACCTGGTTGATATCGACAACGCACTTAACAGTGTACCTGAACATCTGAGGATCGAAGACCGATGTTGGTATACTAAGTTGTGTTTTGGTCATTTCTTAAAGATGCATCGTGAGATTCATTTTTCGGCTAGGATTGTCCATCGGCTGCTTTTGCGCTAGTTGCATCACGATGGGTCGGAAGATGAGATGAGATGAGATTTTTGTTAGGTAAGCATCCAGTCCGGTTCTCGAAGATTGAGTTTTGTCTAATCACTGGTTTGAAGTTTGGAGTCATTCCCGACACGGCAAGGTATAATATGGTAGAGAATGGCATACACAAGCTGTACTTCCAGGGTAGAGACATCGAGTTTTAAGAGTTAAGAGTTGTGCTGCGGATTGGTATTTTTGTGGATCAATACGATACGGTAAAGCTAAGCTTTTTGTTTATACTCAACTTGATACTGATAGGGGTGGACGAGCGAGATAAAGTTCCAGTATGGCAGTGGAGGCTAGTGGAGGACTTGGATGATTTTGATGCGTTCCCGTGGGGCGCACACATGTATAGGCGGTCTATTTTTTGTTTCAAGCATGTGTTGGATGGGCGACGGGAGCGGTTTGAACAACGACAGCAAGAAAGGGGTGCTGATGTACACACAACTGAGACGTATAACATATATGGTCTACCGCACGCACTATTGGTGAGAATTTAAAATTTGAATTCGTATTTTAATTATAATTTTTTTTATTTGATTAATGTATTTACTTATTATCGTACTTATATATTACAAAACACCGCTCTTAATTATCGGTGGCGACGGTGAATCTCCTCCAAGGGACAACTGTGTTCGTTGACAAAACTTATGAATTGAAAGTATGTCCATTCATCTCTCCTCACCGCTCTTAATTTCCATGTACAGTCGTCAACGATGTAAACCAGATGTAAAGTTGTCTTATTGGACCTTTTCACCTTTCATTCAAAGTTCCGATACATTGCAAAATGGCTAACTAGCCTCTTCAAATCCCTTTTACTCGGAAAATATTGACCTTTATAAATCATGGTTCTAGGTTCTTGCGCTGCTAAGATGCTGCTTATATCAATACCAAACAAGTATGAATCTGCTCCGGGAATAACCCACGTTGTCACATTATCAAAATCAGATGCTGTTACATTATACCGAACCTTGGAAGGCCTAGGCATATCAGGTGGAGTGCAACTAACTCCTTGTACATGTCTACCTCATGTTTCAATTTGTGCAGGGTCTTCATCTACATTTTGTAGATCATCAACCCGATCATTAACCTGTTCATTATTTGTCTCATTATCCACCTCATGGTTCGGGTAATTGTTCTGCTCATTGTACTGCTCATTTCGACAACCAAACACATAGCCAAATTGAGGTTCAACTAAATCTTCATGGTCGACCGCTACCGGTGGGACACCACACATGTTCCCCCCACCTTCGGTGGTACGTTTTTGGGTAAACACTTGGTTGCTACCGCTAAAGGATCCTAATTGTTGGGTATTTTCAAGAGGAGGAATATCATTCCCGATCACATCTCTAACTATCCTCTCAGTTACACTGACACAGACTTGAGGGTTAACTCGATCTTCCCCCAGCATAAACTGCACATCGTTATCATTTCTTATAAATGTGCTACATGTACTGCCATGAAGAATTAATATTGATGACAGATCGACATTGAATTTGTTTACATCATAATTCATAATGGTATGCATGATCGCCACCAATTCTTCGTAAGTCATATCTTTTGACACATTCATTCCCTGGTTATCCAATCTAACAAACCTCTAACTTCTGTCGGGTAACTGCTCCCATCGACCGTTGTAACCGTTGTAAGATATTACTATTCTAACCCGATTCATGATGCTGTCAAATTAATCATCACAAAGCATTAATGAAAATCCAAGACTACAAACTTTTTTCAAATATTACATTTACAAAGGCTTTGGTGAGGATATTGAAAAGTCTCGGAGAAGACATTAAAAGGCTCATAGAATTCTTTAAAAGGCTCGGGTAAATCACATCAATGGGCTCGGACAAGTCTTCAAAAAGCTAGATTAAATCACATGAAAATGCTCGAAAAATTCTTTAAAAGGCTCGGGTAAATCGCATGAAAAGGCTCGAGGAAGACATAAAAAGGCTCGAAAAATTCTTCAAAAGGCTCGGGTAAATCGCATGAAAATGCTCGGGGAAGACATACACCGAATTACATGTCCACGAAGGCACGAGAAACACATGAAAATGCTCGGATAGTGAACACATGAAAAGGCACGGGGAACACATGATCTAAATGAATTTATTCTTTTTAATACAATTTATTTATAAATCCTCTTAAGTTATTAATACACCTAATTTCACAAATGATAAATTCTTAAGTTCTCCATGCTCGAAAACATGGTACAATCGTAGTAAGTTCTTTGCCATCAATAATTGCATTTGATATCTTCTCAACATTCACAATCTCAAACATAGTATATGTTGATAATAATCAAGTTGTTGATATCTATTACAACAGATTTCACATCCTCATACCATAGTTGATCTCCTGGACACACAAGGATATGTACTGTTTTTTTTTTAATTTTTTTAATTTATTTTTTTTTATTTATTTTTTATTTTTAAAATTTACTTCTCACTCTTTGTTTATCGATAGAGTTCATAACAAATGATCATAGTCCTCTGAATATTCTTTTTCCATTACTTTGTTATATGATAATGAGAGATTTTGATACTTGAAATATAATTTGGGTTTAGTTTTTCTTTTCTAATAAAGAGATATGGTGTGAGTGTACATAGTATTTGATTTATTTTTAATTAAACTAATTTGTTCTTATTGGTACATTTCTATAGAGATATACTCATTTGAGATGCGTTTTTGGAAGCTCTTCGGCAATCCTTTTATCATGCATGTTAAGGTATAGTTCAAAACTAGGGTAATGGGCAACTACTCAAGGTATCAAACCGAGATATATATACTCGTCTGAGATGTGATTTTAGAAGCTCTCTGGCAATCCTTTTATCACGCATGTTAACATAAGTATGATAAGCACCATGTTCAACATGGATGGCTGTACAATAGGCTGCCCAGGAATGGCTAGTATTGGATGCGTTCTGACCACTCCTAAATGAGCACCCGCAATAGTACGGAGCCGTGCGAGTAGTACAATGATAAATAAGATTCGTTCCACCAGGATTGATGTATTGAATACCACAATTGATTGATTAAAGTACTATTTAGACAAGCAAAGATTTGATGATTGGATTACACTACTCTAATATAAACTAGAACAAGCTACAATTATAATGCAATAAATGAAACTAAACAAGCAAACAAACTCAAGCACTTGGATGTAAATATATGTGAATAAGGCTAAGACCTTGAATCCACCTATCCAATTCTCACCAATTTTAGGCACATTATTGAAATAAAATATGCAAGTGTGTATGTAGATTCGTATGCCCTTAATTAGTCTCTGACCTCTCTCAAGTGATAGAGACAAACAACCTATTTCTCAATGGTTATCTGAACTACACACAAATTCATTAAGCAAAGTGGCATACAAATGGAATCTTACAAACTGCATCACATATTTCTATCTTACTAGACTTGTATCGGGCATTTCATCGAGCACTTCTCCTCTCGGTGCTTCACACAACAACCAAATATCAACTAAGTGTTAGCTAGACACCTAGAAGCATTAAGCAATTGAAATACATATACATAACACAAGCATTTATGATAAAGTGCATCTTGGCCTTAGCCATGGATTTAGTTCATATTACAAAATATGGCTACAAAAGATAAGAATATTATGCAAGCCATCTCAAATACAAGTGAATAAATTAATAGAGGAGAGTGTAGAGAAAACTATAGTGAAGAACTCCTCCTTGGTGACTTGATGTGCTTGGCTTGCTTTCTCTGTTGATGCTTCCCTTTATGCTCCAATGTTGGGTTTTGATGGTGGGAAATTGTGGAAAAGTTGGATGTTTGGTGTTTGGTGAAGTAGATTTGGAGTTTGGATGATGGATTTTAGGTTGCAGTAGTGATTTTTTGGGTTTGGAAGGTAAAAATATGTTCTTGGAGAGTATGGGATGTGATGTTGGAGTGTTTTAGAGCTTAAGAGTCGTGCAAGAGGTGTGTCAAATGAAGTTGAAGGGAGGAGTTTATAATGTGTGGGAATTAGGGCACGAAAACCTAAAAAAAAGTTCATGTGGAAGTGTGGTCGCTGTACGTTGATGCAATGAAAATGTTTATGTTTAATTTACATTAAAATTCGTTCACTGGGATCGGTGAATCAAATGATTAAAATCTGATTAGCCTAGGAAAACTTTACTCTAAGTGCGAGAAAAATTAAATTGCATAATGCTATGGGTTTGGAAAATTGTTTTGGTTTCTTACAAATGATGAAAGATGCAAACTTTAGGCTAAAAATGTCAACTTGAAAGCTAAAATGCAAACTTAAGAAATAAAAATGCAATCTTGCAATTAAAAACTAAGCTAAGCACAACAATAAGCATACAATAAGTGAAAATATGGGAGAAAGCACTAGGGAATCGATGAAACCTTCTTAGACCACTCAATGTTCTCACTTAGTCTCATTAAGCACTTCAATCTAGTTTTAGGGCTTGTTTTAAGATAAATCCATTAAGTTCTAGGTCTTTCCCATTACTCACACATGGTCATGTAGCAAGCAATGATCAATCCCCCTATTTAACATAAAACTCTAAGACAAGTTGGTCTAGCATGGTCATGTATAAACCAACATTCCCATTTACTAAGCTTGTGAGAGAATTAGATGGGATGGTCACCCACACCTAAACTCAACACCTTAAATAACCCAACTCTCAAATCAATGTTCCTTATGGTCATAATAAAACATAAATAGAGAAATTAGAGAAATTAATTCAATAATTAAAACTAAAATCGAAATGAATTAAGAAGAATAGACTAGTTAATTACATAGAGTGATCCAATACAGTTACATAATCCCCTAGATAAAGTTTAGTTACACATTAATGAAAAATAAACAAAGAAGGGAAAAGTGTAGAGAAAACCTGTAAAGTCCATGTGAACTTCCTCTTTCTCTTTGTAGTTCATTCTTCTCCTTCCTTGAATAATCTTCCTAAAATGGATGGAAATGGGTGTGGTAAGAGGAATATGTGAAATGATGATGAAAGAGAGAAAAAGGGCTGCTAAGGCCATGTATGGTGTGTAGAGAAAATGATGGAGGAATGTGTGGAAGAGATGGTGAAAAATGAGAGGGTTTAGGTTGATTTTTGGATTTTTGTGTGTGTGATCCTTTTCTCTAAAAACTAAAGAGATGTATATATCTGGGCTCAAAATAGGGCCAGAAATGTGTCTAAAACGATGAAAAGACGGAATGCCACGGCTGGGGTTTATCGCTGTTCGCGAAGACTGTTGATGAACCGCGGCAAGCTTTGGAAATTTCTTT